>QEPC01001533.1:10687633-10723396 GCA_003113815.1 Sphenodon punctatus
CAAAATAGAAACAACAATACAACTCTTATCAATCTATATGTTAACACAATATCTTATTCCTATGTCCATTCATTCATCCTATCCATACATACCAAGCCTCCTATCAAAGTGGCCAACTATGATAGAGGTGATGGGGTGCCAGAACCTGTCCATTGATGTTACAGGCATTCGAGTTCGAGTCCGAGTTCCAAAAGACATCCGTCCCATATCTATAGGTCTCTGGTTCCATAGGCCATGCATGCTGTTAGGCAGAGTCGGCCCTCCCATGCCTTTCATGAGTCATTTATTTGTTCTCCTATGGTTCCTCTTTTCTGACCAGTTGAACATTGTTCCATTTCATAAATGTCTGGTTTTAGCCTTATGCCCAGAACTGTTGTATAAGCAATTAATGTTCAAAATCAGTTATGCTTGCAAATATGGTGTTGGTTCAGGCTGTACTGGCCTTTTGTGCAAGTCTTAGTAATGCGGTTTGCAGTCAAAATCTTGCAAGCTGTCAAATTAAAGTCTCTGCATAGTTCACTTAGGGGCTTTTGGCTTCAAGCAATGTTTAGGGCCTGTGGTCTCAAGTCATGTTTTGCTGTTTCAAGCAATTCTTCACAGTATCTTCAGCCTGGACAATTCTAACTTCTATTATCATTCATACACCTGTCATTCTACACCTGACATTCGTCTGTCACTATTAGTATGTTTAAATATTCTCCAGGTCTAGTGCTCCTTTTAATCTTCTTCTAAGTAACATTCTCCTTTTTGCATAGCTTCCCTTTTTGAAGTTAAATGTTACTGTGGTGGGTTCTTTGACATTTTCCTTCATACAAGAATGGTGAATTCACTTACATTAAGTCTTTATATAACTTACCAGTTTGAGTCCTTTTATTTGTGTGTCCATAAATTGTCCATGGCCAAAGGGCCCAGAGTATGCACCTCATGCATATTTCCCTCCTGTAAAGTGATATGCATGTTCTTCACAGAAAAACCACTAATTTCTTACTTTGGGATTTCTGTACTATCTGTAGCCAGAACATTTTATTGCCATTGTATTTGAATGTTTCAAGTAGCATTCAGAATGCTGAAGGAATTTTCAAAAAAGGAGATTTGTTCTCAGCGTTTTGCAGACAAACAGGATTGTATAGAAAGAGAATAGGATCATGATGACAGGCACATGTCTTTTTAGTTTCAGAACGTTAAGTGGAAACATACTCCCATTTTTTTGTGAAAGTGTTGCAGAAATGGGTTGTCATAAAGCAATCCGACTTGATTTCCATTAAGATAGCTGGTCATCTAATCATAATATTGACTTGAACAGATTCATCTATATTTATTTTGGATTTTATATTTGTGCAGTAAATAAACTGTAATGCTCTTAGTAGAAAATGTGTGATGGCATAGCTTGTGCTCTATTCTCTTAGATACACACTGTCTTAACTAGCTTTGCTTCCCCAAACGGTTCTTTATTGACTCTTTTGTGCTGAATTCATCATTTTTAGCTATCTTTTATGATAATAATGTGGAACTGAATTGTCATTTAGGAAGACAAGCAATTTAAGTGATGTCATGGGTTTGGGAATAGCACCGAATTGTGAGTTAACCAAGAAATTTAAATATTTCAAAAAGATGATGTGATGCAAATATGTCTTTAAGGTGAGTTAAGTTTTTCTGAAAATAAAGCATTTCTTTAAAGGATTCCACGAGAGGGGGAAAAGTACATAAATATTAGGAAAAAATATTATTAGCATAGCTTTTAATTAACTAGTGTTCCTCATATTCTGAGGGCTCTTGAGTGTAACCTTTTTGGTACTTCTGCCAAAGTGAATGGCCTCCCATCTGTCACCTTACATATGCATATATTGTTAACTGACCTCCTTTTGAATAGCACTCTTGTAAAAGTCATTTCTGGGTCTAAAGAGTATCTGGGACCTATAAGAGTAGAACTCTGTTGATTATGATCTCATGGAAAGTCCCAATCATCTTCACAAAATGGTGGTTAAGGTGAATACTTGGCTCTTGCACAGAAAGAAAAAAGTTTGATAGTGCTCTTAGTTGCAGGGTGTATAGGGTCATCTGACAATGAAGTGTGAGGTGTTATAGCTAAACTTCCAAGAAAAAGAGCGGTACTAAAGAATATAGTTACACGGTAGGGGTGTGCACTTCATTTTTGGTATATTGATGATGATGATGATAATGAAATTCTTTGTTTTAGTTATGGTTATTGCAATAACAAAGATAAATAACAAAATCAATAACAAAAGTCTTTATTGATTTTGTTATTGCCTAGCAGATGTTTTTTGGAGGGAAATATGGAGCGGGGAGGAGGGAGCAGACATCTCGGAGCCAGAAACAGTGTTGAACTCTTCAACTGGGCCTGTGATGGGAGGGGAAGGACCTGATGGGTGTAATCACTGGCTAATAAGCAGTGCAAGCAGGTCCCAGGCAGTTGCATGGCACCCTGTGATTGCTCAATGCCTCCCACAACCAATCATGGGGACTCTGGGGAGGGCACCCTTTATGTTGCAGGGCCAGACTGTTTGACTCTTGTTATGTTAGCTCTTGATGTGTCACGTTGCATTTACAGAACTCTGATGCTGCTTCCACTAAAAATCTTCCCCAACCCTCAGTGTTATACCTTACCTTACCTTATACGTTTTATTTTACGTTTTTCCTTACTATGGATGGGTGGGTGGGTTATAAGGATATAGATATACCCTGTTTTTCCCCCTTTCTCTGACTTCCCCTGTCTATATTTAGATAGATAAATAGTCAATACCAGGCTTTTTTATTATATACATTAGCATTATAGGCTAGGAATAGGATAGATACTTAGAATGCATAGCAGAAGTTTATTGATATAGATACTTAGAAATTAGTATATTGCATATAGTATAGGTTATTAGGTGTAGGTTTAGGTTGGACATGCATATTAGTAATTTTTTATATTGTCAATGTGCACGTATTACTACTGCATTATAATGAGAAAGAGAAGAAGGAGTTCGACTTCGGAGAAGTCTGGGGCAGGTGTGCGCTGCCACCGGTGGCAGAAGTGCCAGTAGACAACGGAATTGATACCGAAAACAAAATATTTGTTATCGCTCAAAATCGGTACTGATAACAAAAAATAAAACTTTGTTAACAGTAACGGAAACTACAGTTTTTAATAACAAAAACAAAAAACGACATGGGTCCTTGGTGCACACCACTGTTACACAGTGGCTGGGTACCAATTTGCTTAGTAAGACAACTGCATGCTGGATACATGGACAAACTGCAAGAGGTGGAATGCCACTTTTGAGAGCAATGGCCACACACACAATCAGAAGTGTGTGTGTGTGTGTGTGTGTGTGTGTGTGTGTGAGAGAGTGAATTTTGGCAGGATGCAGAAGCATCAGTCTTACCCCACCTTGTTCTCCTGCATGGCAAACCTCAAGGGATTGCAGTGCAAATGGGGCTTAGCTCCTGTTTCTGGTGAGGGAGCCCCAAGGAGCAGGGAGCCCTCTCCTGGATTCAGTTTGTGATTGCAACACTAGACTCCTACATTATACACAAAGCCTCGGATAACCTAGCTATAGCAGACTCCATTGTAAAATGGAATTTCATTATGGAAGCTTTGAGAAATTTTTGAAGTTACTGTTGACCGGTGTATTACAGTTCTGTTAGATATACCAGCCTCATGATGGGGAAAATCTTACTGATTCCAAACTTCATAATGCAACTTAACCTAAAATATATATCAGAAAGACTGACCTGGCAAGAAATGGCATCATTACACAATAGTAACTGGCTACTTAAATTCTGATGTAAGAATACTGTTGGTGGAATGGGAACAAGTCAAAAGTGCACAAAGTTCATTCTCAGATTTTCCACTGACTCGTGGAATGTGACGAGCTGTATGGAACATTATTCCACAATCTCAGAGCCAGAAATTTTAAGTCAGCATGAATGAAAGCTTAAGCATTATATATTTCATACCAAGCAATCTTAATTACATTACTATTTTTCAGTATGTTTAATTCCCACTTTCCCCAGTATTTTATACATTTCTCACTTTTGAAAAGGCAATTGTTTGGAAGAGAATTGGCTAAATATCAGAAACTTAGCATAAAATATTTTCAGTGACCGTGGAGGCTTGAGAATTTTCAAACTGCTCTTCCCCCTCAAGCCTTATTTTTTGGTAGTAGAAGGTGACTGTTGAGACTTCAACTCATCCCTTCCACCCTTGACTCGCTTGCTTTCCTTCTGCGCCTTCCTACCCATCGCGCAACCCTGTCCTTGGCTCACCACCACTCTCCGCCATCTCCAATCCTGCTCTTGTGCCACTGAATATGTCTGGTGGAGGTCTCATGAGCTTGCTGACTTCCTCCACTTTAAGTTTGCCCCTTCTGCATTTAGTGATACCCTTTTTCTGGCCAAAGAACACTACGTGGGACTACTCTTGGTGATGACTTGGAGGCTGCATCTGGTGCAGAATTCAGCAGCCCGTTCTATGGGGTCTTGTTGCCAGGAGCACATAACACCGGTGCTCCGATCTTTGCACTGGCTGCCTATAGTCTTCCGGATGTGATTCAAGGTGTTTACCTTTAAAACCCTAAATGGCCTGGGCCTCACTTACCTACGGAACTGCCTCATCCCTTGTGTCCTAAATCGGTCTCTTCAGTCTGCTGGGGATGCCCGGGAGGTCTCCTGGGTGGCCATGTTTGAGTTGGCGTTCTTGGTGGTTGCGCCATGGTTATGCAACTACCTTCCGGTGGAGATTCGCCTCTCGCTGGAGGATCTCCCCTCCTTTCACAAAAGATGTAATACCTAGCTGTTTTGCTGGGTGTTTGGTGAGGGGGACGGGTGGGGTCTATGGGTTTTTTCTGGTTTTTGTTTGTAAGGATATGGGGTTTTGTTTTTTGTACTTTTAAGTAGGGATTTTAAATGTGTTTTATTATGTATTTTATATTTGATATACACCGCCCCGGGCAGCCATTGGAGTGGGTGTGTGTGTGTGTGTGTGTATAAAATTAATATAAATAAATATTACTCCATTCCGATTGAATCTCACTTCCACAAGCTGCACTTTCTCTACTTCACCTTTGCTTCCCTTCTGAAACCTCCCTGTCTTCCTCATCCTTTTTGAACAGGATCGTCTCTCCCTTTTTCAACAACAAGATCCATGAAATCCACCATGACCTGGTTGAAAAACAATCTTCCTCCACCGTTTCCTTCCCTGCTTTCCTCCCTCCTGCCCCTTTTCTATCCTTCTCCTCTTTAGTTTCCCTTGATGAGGTCACCTGCCCCCATTACCCCATCCCCTCTCATCACCTAACAGCAATTGCCCCCATCACTGTGCCCTCTCAGATGCATGCCGTCAATCTCTCGCTCCTGTCCTTTGCTTCCAAGCTCTTGGAGCAAGCTGTCTACATGTGCTGTCTTGATTTCCTCTCTTCCAATTCCTCCCATGACTCCCTTCAATTGGGCTTCCACCCTCTCCACTTAACTGAGACTGCCCTTGCAAAAATCACGAATGACCTTCCATTAGTGAAGTCTGAGAGCCTCTATTCCATTCTTGCTCTGCTTGATCTCTGCCACCTTTGACTCTGTTGACCATGACCTCTTCCTGGATTACTTCCCAGGGTTCCTTGGACTGTTTTCCACTGGTTCTTTTCGTATCTCTCAAACAGCTCCTTCAGTGTCCCTCTTGCTGGTACCTTCTTGGCATTGCTTTCCCTCTCTGTGGGAGTTCCCCAAGGCTCTGTCCTATGCCCTCTTTCTCTAGGCAAACTCATTGAATTTCATGGCTTCCAGTATCACCTGCATACTGACGACACTCAATTTGCTTTCTGCCCCCATGCTGTCCCCCTCCATTCAGTCTTGTATTGTAGACTGCCTGACCTCTCTGCTTGGATGTCTTGCTGCTGACTTAAGCTTAATATGGCCAAGACTGAACTCTTCGCCATTCCACCAAAACATTCCGTTCCCTCTCAATTTCCAGTGAGGGTGTCCCCATCCAGCCTGTCCCTCAGGTGTGTAGCCTGGGATTCATCTTTGTCGTCTCCTCCTCCTCCTCCGATCCAGGTTGTTCCCATGTCCTATTGCTTCACTTTACATAGTATTGCAAAAGTCTGGCCTTGCCTTACTGCTTCCATGGCCCAAACCCTATTCTGTGCCCTAGCTATCTGTTGCCTTGACTACTGCAGCTTTCTTCTTACTGGTCTCCCCTATTCTGACCTCGCCCCTCTTATTTCCGTTCAACACTGTACTGCCAAAGTTACCCACCTTCTGACCATGTTCAGCCCCTCCTGTCTGCACTGCACTTGACTTCCTCTACCTGAACATATTCAGCACAAACTTCTTGTCTTCACCTTCAAAGCTGTTCATGGCTTTGCCTTCCGCCCTGTCTCTCCACACTTGTTTCCTGGTAGAGGGGGTGCTGTGTTTGGCTGGGGCTAGAGAAGGGGAGAGCCACAAGTGGAGGATTGCCCTGCCACTTAACCCTGCATCCCTCCCTCCCACAGGTATTTCAAGGCAAGGGGGGGCCCAAAGGGTGTCGGCCGTCGTGGCTGTGGCCAGGAACTCTGCTGGGGAAGAAGCTTGGTTTGGAAGGGCTGTCTCCCAAGGGCAGCATAGCTGAGGAACTCGTGGAGATGAAGCTGTTGAGACTGCAGCCTTAGTTCATTGATGCATCCTGAGGGATCGACGAGTTGTATGGGACGCTATTCTTCTGGGGGGGACTTCCTGCCTGGGTGCTGGGAGGAGCCGGAAGACGTCAGCTGCTCGTGACTGAGGGACTGAGCAGTGAGCTGCCGCCTGAGGAGAGCAAGCTTGGAGTTGCTGCCTCTCCTGCGTGCCTTGTGTCGCTGCTGCCCGGTCGGCCATGCTGTCTCGGGGAAGACACATTTGTCTTTAGGAGGGTGTGAGAGCTGAAAGGGGAGACCGGAGCTGTGGGCAGAGACCCCCAGCGGATAGCTGCCCTGAGCAGAAGCCCAGCTGTGGTGAGAGCACCGGAGACTTGCGAATACTTGTGAGCGGGTTGCTTTGGAGTATATAAGGAGAAGTTGACGGAGGGTGTACCCTGCTTTTCCCATTCACAAGGGACTGAGGTGAGGCCGTGGAGTTTGGGGAACAGTGCCCCGCTTGGAGTAGCGATGAGACGGCAGTGCAGCTGGTGGGGGGCGTGGCCAGATAGCACGCACGTGTCTAGGGCGCACCCCGGATACAGATCTCCGCTAAGCTCTGCAGCAGGGGTGCCCCACTAAGTTTTTTGTGTGGGTTTTTCATCCCCATACTTCCATGGCTTGGAAAGGAGCCACCAGGAAGCTCCGATGTCTGTCCAACCCCTCTGTGCCAGGTAACTCTCAACCAGTCCAACAGCATTTGGACACTTATTGTTCCCTTAGGTCTAAATCCAAGGCTGCGTTAGGGGGAAGAGGGCCCTGCCATTAGAACTATCCCCACCTCGGGAATCATTTACCATGCCAGACCCAGTTGAAACATGTGGGGACTCAAGACTTTTGGATTTGGAACTTGGTTTACTTGACCCATACATGCCACAGGAGGTGGATTTGTTCCCCCAAAGAAGCGATCGTTAGACTGTATTACCAGATTCTCCCCTTTGTGAACTCCTGGAGAAACAATGCTCCTTGATAGAGAATTTAACTTATACACTATCGGAGAAACTAAAAGGGATTACTTCTCTTTTAAAGGCTCAGCAAGAACTGATGTCTAAATTGTTGGCTTCTGTTGAGGAACATAAGTCTTCCACTTCGGGGGTAGCAGCTGCAAACCTCCTAAATTCACAATCTGCATGTAGCCAAGACCCTGTATCTGGCATCCAGATACAGGGACCAACCCCTGAGGGAGGGTCTGTTGCTAGGCAGGGTAATGTACCACGAGCCTTTACTGTGCTGACTCTCGGACCTGCTAGGCTGGTTCCGATCATTGAAACAGTTGCTTTTAGGGTTTGACCCTTGCCCAATAGTGCTTTCCCCGCTTGGAACTCCAAGTGTGCTATAGTTCCCCGCTTGGAGTGTATCTTGGGGTGGTTTCTTTCAGGAGCTATTCATTCATTCCAGGTTCTTCCTTCTCAGAGACAGCTCCAGAGCCTTGTTGTTTATTTTCGCATGCCTTATTTTGCAGCTTACCATTATATCTGAAGCGCATTTATTCTCCACATGGGGTGTCCATGTGGGGAAGGTTCTAAAAAAATTGGTTGTAACTTCCCTGGGTGGTTGTTCATCAAAGCCCAGGCAGGCCCCTCCTCCAGTAATAAATCACACAGCTGGCTCCAGCGACTGCAGTCGATCTCCCCTAGAGGTGCAGGAGGTCACCTCCTCCCGGTTAACCCCCATCCATGGAAGATTGTTAAAGCTTGCTGGGGGTTTGGATAGAAGTGTTGATACCTTGTTGGACACATTGACTTCTGAGACTCCGTCATCAAGTACTTCTCTCTCTAGGGATGTAAACTCTGTTATGTCCCGAAATCAGGGCTCTGCTCCCTTAGTGCCTGTAGCCCCAGGAACTCAGACTTCTCCAGTGCCCAGCCAGCTTTTGATATCCCCATCTACCACCCAGCTACCCTCCACAACTCAGGAGAAGGAGCCTAGGAAATTGCTGCTAACTTGTCAAGCTCCCAGCCCCTACTCTCATCTCATAAGGGCACTCAATGATTACTTCCCGGCCCTGGCTGTTTGGGTTTTAAGATTGGCTCATGGAATATAGCAGGATGGAATGGTAGATCCAGGGACCTGTCCTATGTTGATTATATTAGCCAGTTCCAGGTCCTTTGTTTACAGGAAACTTGGACAACTTCCTCCTTGGACCTCCCTATGGAATTAAGCCACTTTACATCTTCTTCACTCCCCGCAGTTTCCCTGGCTTCCAGGGGCCATTCGTGTGGAGGTCTGGCCATGTTGGTCCACCAAGATCTTCTAAAAGACCTGGTGAGGATTATAAAACACCTCCCATCTATGATGGGGCTGGGTCTTAAATTTGGTGACCAGATATATACCATTCTTAATGTGTATATCCCTCAGAATACTAGATTGACCCTTTATCTTGAACCAACTTAGAACAAGTTATTGGCAACATAAATACTATTCATCCCGATGGCCTTTTGTTAATCCTTGGAGATTTCAACACTAGATTGGGGTCTAGGGACAAAGACCTTCGGGAGCATTGTCCCCTGTTCAATCTTTTACCATCGTCTTTGTTTAATCGTAGACAATCCAAGGGCAATATCATCAACGAATCGGGCATATGTTTAGCCAAAATGATAGACAACTGCAATTTGTATGTTGTTAATGGATCATGTTTTAGGGATATTCTGGGCGAATATACTTTTTTAGGGCCAATAAGTTCAAGCGTCCTTGATTGTGCAGTGGTTTCTCCGGTCACCCTGACTGCTCTTAAAGATTTTGGAGTGGGCCGGGCTCTTTTTAGTAACCACTTTCTCCTAGAACTCTCCATAATTCTTTTGCATCAAGTCGGGACACAGGCCCATGGGTTACCATCCAAACTTGTACATGACCAGGCCCCTAGATTTTGTGCCCCTGGGTGGAGGTTTATTGTACTTCCAGTCCTAGAATATTGGATGGGGGAGGAGCAAACTTCCTTGTTGAAATCTGAGATCGTGACTAACAGTCCAGGTCATTTGGTGAGTGATGCATGGGAATCACTTATCCACGGACTTTACCCGAACCTCCCTGCAATCCTGGGCAATCCCCTTCTACCCACCAGGTATGGTTTGACGGGGAAATGCATTAGAGCTAAAAATTTAATGTGATCAGTCTATGAAGCTTATTGCCAGGGTTGGGATATAAAGCTGCCCCCTTCTTATTTTCAGGCAAAGCGGGGCTATAGATCTCTGGTAGCTAGGAAAAAGCAAGAGTACTTTAGATCCAGATGGGAACTGGTTCTGGCAGCTGCCTCATCGGGGGATTCATGGCAATTTTGGAGACTCCTTAACTTGGGCTTAAAGCCCCTATAAAAAGGAACCCCTCCCTCATTCCTGCCCAGACATGGGTGAATTACTTTAGCGATCTATATGCACTTCCTGGAACAATGGGTTGGTAGGGGCCTATACCTAATAGTGTGCCTGTTCTAGCAGAATGGCCTCTAAGTGATCAAGAGGTAAATGACATTCTGGACTCGTGTAAAAACAACCAGGCCCCTGGTAGAGATTTGGTGGTTGTAGAGTTCTTTAAAACTTACAGGGAATGGTGGGTCCCTATGCTATCGGCCCTCTTTACTTCAGTCAACCATACAGGGGACATACCGATTTCTTGGCACCAAGCCTTGATTGTTCCTATTTTCAAGAAAGGTGCCCCCTCAGAGCCGTCAAATTATAGGCCCATTAGTCTTCTGTGTTTGATCAGTAAAATTTACGCCAAGTTTTTACTTGAAAGGCTTAACATCTGGCTAGAGTCTTCTAAGATAATCCACCCCGAGCAGGCAGGGTTCCAGGAGGCAAGATCAGTTGTTGATCATTGTTTGGTTCTATCACATATGATAGAGAAGTATAAGAGTTTGAACCATCGTTTCTTTGTGGCCTTCCTGGATCTCAGGATGGCTTTCGACTCGGTCAGTAGGGTTACTCTGTGGCAGAAGTTAGAACAAGCCTCAGTTGACCAAAGGCTATTATTTTTAATTCAACGTCTTTATTCCAACTCTAAATTATCAGTAAAATTGGGCCCTTGTGGCCATGTTTTGAACGAGGTGGAAGTCTTGAGGGGGGTGAGGCAGGACTTGTGTCCTTGCCCCTGTCTTCTTTAACATTTTTTTTTTTAATGATGTCATCCCATGTATGGCACAACTCCAGTTTTTTCCTCCTCGTCTCGAAACATGACATATTGGATGTCTGCTATTCGCGGACGATCTGGTACTCAATTTATATAGCTCAAGCAGTGTACCTGGTGCTGTACAATCAGTAGTTATAGACAGGTCCCTACACCCAAGGGGTTTCAATCGAAGAGACAAGGGAGAGGTGAACATCGGGAGAGACGAGTACATTCAAGGTCCGTGTCAGACTGAAGAGGCAGCTAGAGGCCATGACTAACTACTGTAGGGACAACGACCTTGTCATTAACCATTCTAAATCAAAAGTTATGGTGTGTTCCAAAGCTTGTAGGGGAAACCAGCATACCTGCTCCATTGGAGGGAGTCCAATTGACCAGGTTAAGGAATTTAGGTATCTGGGAATTCTATTCCACTATACAGGGAGGTGGAAGCCCCATGTGGAGGGTTCATGTGCCAAAGCTAGGAGCTCCTCTGTTGCTATAAAAAAATGCTTTTTCCAAACGGGAAAGACTGCTTTTTGTAAGGCACTAGAATCCTTTAATGCCAAGTCATCGGCGCAGTTCCTCTTTGGGGCTGAACTCTGGGTTCCATTTAATATTCCTAATATTGATCATATTCAATCAAAGTTTTTGAGAACCCTGCTTAGAGCACCAGGGGGTACCCCCGGAGCCGGGACAGAGAAGATGGTCCTTCAGGGCTTGGAGTAGGGCACATAAATTGTGGCTGAAAATTGGCAGACTGAACCCGGGAGGCCTGTTCCCGTCTCTTAACTCTGATTCTTATCAGAGTAATTGGCAGCAGGGGGTAGCCTACCTAAGGCCTATCTTTTATCTAGGGGCACAAGGTTAGCCTCGGTCGAGGTTGAGACCAGGTGGCGGGATATAGATTTGCAATCAGAATGGGGAAGAGTGAGGTTGTCGCCTCACATGAGTTATTACCCTAGCCTGGCCCCGGCAAATGATAAAATGGCCCAATATCTTCTATCTGACTGTTCGCCAAGGGGAAAATGGCTTTTTATGGCGGCACACTTTAACGCATTGCTAACATACCTACTGGAAGGCCGCTTGCTAAATTTCCGATCGATCAAAGATTGTGCCCATTTGATTATCAGGAGGTTGAATCTACTGAACACGTGTTGATTAGGTGCCACCTATATGACAAACTCCGAGCTGCTCATACTCAGCCTTTTCTAGATCTCCATCGTAGCTGGTCTGACAATTTTGCAAGTTATTCCTTACTTTGAGATGAAAAACAGGAAGTAACCAAAATTGCTATTGGATTTTTGATAGATGCCTTTGTTAGGTGTAAACTTTTTCTGAATTTTATCTCATCCATTTAGTGTATGTTAACACTGAGTCGTGTAATGGCTCGGATTTTATTTAAGTATGGGCCATTGACCTTTGCATTTTGTATTGTATTTTGCTTTGTTGTTCTTAAATATGACTATGACCTTGTGTCTGCCAAATAAACTGTTTACTACTACCACTTGTTTCCTGCCATACTCCTGCCCAGGAGTTTTGCTTCTCCTCTGCCCCCACGTTTGCCTGCTCATGACACCATTGCTGCTGAAAACATATTCACTCTTTCTCCCTTGCTTCCCCTGATGTCTGGAACTCCCTCCCTGGATGCATTCATTCTGTTCCTTCCATCCCAACTTTCAAATCCCTCCTGAAAAGCTTCTTCCAAGAGGCTTTCCCCTAGCTTATCATGAGGAGGAAGTGGTCTCCTCTTTCCTCCCTCACTCAGAACCCTTCTCTTCCTTGTAATAAAGGTAAGTGTGTGCACCTACAGTTTCTCCACTTCATGAATGTACCCTTGTCTCTCCCTATGTTCACCTCTCCCTTGTCTTTCTTCGATTGTAAGCCCCTTCGGGTAGGGAACCTGTCTAGAACTATTGTTTGTATAGTGCCAGGCACATTACTGGCACTGTATAAATAAATAATAATATCCTCCAGGGGTAGGATAGAGAGACTACTTGAACAAGGGAATAGAGACTCCCTTATGGGACAAGAGCAGAGAGAAATTTCCCAAAGAGGAGAGGATGAAAGTGCCATTGGGGCACAAGCTTCTCTGAAGTGCGTATGAAGAAATTCATGCAGCAGATGGAAAATATTATTTATTTTATTATTTATATAGCTCAAGCAGTGTACCTGGTGCTGTACAATCAGTAGTTATAGACAGGTCCCTACACCCAAGGGGTTTCAATAGAAGAGACAAGGGAGAGGTGAACATCGGGAGAGACGAGTGCATTCATGAGTTTGAGAAGTTGCAGGTTCACGTCCTTCACTAGTTCACACAGAACTAGATTCTGAGTAAGGGGGAAGAAGGGAAAGAGGACGCAATTTCACTTATGAGAAGCTAGGGAAGGCCTGACAGAAGAGGTAGATTATCAGGAGGAATTTGAAAGTTGAGAGGGAGCAGACCAAATGTATCCAGGGAGGAAGCTCTAGGCATGTGGGGCAGCAAGGGAGAAGGGGCAAACACATTTAGAAGAGCAAGGTGGTCGCGAGCAGTTGAGGGTAGGGGCAGAGGAGGAACCAAGAGCAGAGAGAGATGGGGGAGCAAGACCATGAAGAGTCTTGAAGGTGAAGCCCAGGAGCTTGTGCTGAATACTTTCCTGTACAGGAAGCCAGTGCAGGACCAAGAGGAGGGGATGAACATGGTCAAAGTGACGGACAAGGTGGATAACTTTGGTAGCGGAGCACTGAACATAGATGAGGAGGGTGAGATCAAAGCAGGAGAGGCCAGTGAAGAGGAAGTTGCAGTAGTCCATGCAAGAGATGACTAGAGCATGAATTAGGGTTTTTGTGGTGGAAACAATAAGGCAGGACTGAATTTTAGCAATATATTATACATAGCAAAGTGACAGGGTTTAGCATATGGAGAGAAGAAATTCCCATAGGACAAGAATGGCCCAACAGAGAGTAGGAGGTTAACTGTTGGAAAGGGAGGATACATAAACTTATGTTTTTGCTTTTTAAAAAGCTTTTATTATGGTTTAGCTTCACTATACGGGTAAGGGGCTAGGGGAGGGAGTTTGCCCTTTTTAGTATATTTTTAGTATTTTAATTAAATTTTAAACTGTGAATTAGGTGAATTATGTAAATATGTTTTAATTATGAATTGTTTGTGTGCTGTCAGCTGCCCCAAGCTGCTCTGTGTGCAGGAGGGTTCTGGGATAAAAGGAAATTGAAATAAATAAATAAAAACTATCTAAACTTATTTTGCAGTGGGACAAAACTGAAAAATTTGCCTTTTGGTAGTAAGGTTTTTACTTCCATGCCCATGGCTCAGTGAATGGGTCCTTGCCCACAAACAAGTTTGACAGATCTACTCTAGGTATTCTATTCCTGTAGGTCACTCTTTAACACAGTTCATTTGATCACCGACAGTTTTGGAGAGCTTGCTAGCATTCGTGTGCTATGTGTTTTGAGGATACATTCATGCTAGACCATGATAGCCCATACTACCAACTGACAAAACGGTGAAACTGAAAACGGTATACACATTGATGTCAAATGTACCACAGGAAAAAAGATCTGAAATGTGAGAAATATTTCCCCTCTAATTTATTTCCATTACAATAATCTTGCGTGTACAGCTTGTAACAGTAAAAGATGCAAATTTATAGAAAGAAAGTGATTTTCAAGTTGACTCCTGTCTCTACTTAATAGAACTCTTCTTATCTGGACCTACAATTCATGAAACAAAGTTTCAATAATAGAAATAGCGAGGTATCTTTATTAAATTTCTACCCCACTTTTCCCTAAGGCTCAGGGCAGTTTACAGCATTAAAAATACAAAATACATTAATATCCCTTTTTAAAAAAATAACCCAGCCTTACCCGCTACCAAAGCCCCTAAAACCACTCATAACCCCATCCCATGCTGAATGTTTTGCCCAAAAGAAAAGTTTTACACTGCCTCCAGCCTTTTATTATATGCAGATGACTAAACAATCCAATACAGTGCAAAACAAGATTTTTGGGTGGTAAGAAAGGTCTTTCTTGATCAGATTTAAAGTACAAAGAACTTTGAGTCTAAGTGATTCAGATGCAGCTGAAGTCTAAAGCCAAGGATAGTGTATAGTGATAACGTAGATTGCAATGTTGCCAAGTTCTGTGTATTCCAATGTCCCATCTCCTTGAACCTTATCAGCCTGCTGCTAGAAACACGTCTGGTAAAGACATCCTGTAATCCTTTTGGAGAATGGTGTTCACTTCGTTAAATAAACCACACTCACAAAAAGAGAAATGACTGGATTTGAAGTTAATTTGAGCTGTTGTAAAATAGTAAACCTACACTACTAATGTAGCAAAAGAGTTGTCAGATTCAAAATGTTAAAGACTGCCTCATTGTTCAATAGTAAATGTGTTCTGACAAAAAGTATGTTTAAATTGGGGAAAATAAGATTTAAGCCATTGGATAATTTTGTAGTTGTAGTAGTTTTAGTATGTATCATATGTCTGTTATCAGGTATGAACTATCGTTCTTGAGTACTGAATTAGATTCAGGAGTTGAATTCAGACCTTTACTGGTAGGTAGTTCTAAAAAGTTTAACTCTCATTGTTGGAAAAATGGCACTTGGTTTACGTTTTATTGATCGTTTTCACAGAATAAAGTTTCAACAGGAGATCTGTTTATATTTCATCACTTTATGATTGTGTGTCAGGCTTTTTAAATTATCTGGGGATTTTGCCAGTACTTCTTTTTTTGTTGTTTTAGACAAGGGGTGAAAACAGACATGACGCTAACCACCCTTTAACCACCCTTGATGGTTATTTATGCATGTTGCAGGGCTGTATTGGTTTCCTATGCAGCCCTGCAACATGAATAAATGACCACCAAGGGTGGTTAAAGGGTGGTTAGCGTCATGTCTGTTTTCACCCAAGGTTCACTGCTAACTAATTCTTTTATTCCAGATACTTGGCACAGCTGGGCAGTTAGATTTACTGTAATATTTCTATCTGCAGGAGATTGAAGTCATACTGCAGAAAGCCTTTTAGAATGGTTTGAATCAATGTTTATAAGGATTATTAGTAATTTCAGATTACACTGCAGCGTAATGCATAATTACATGACTTTTTTTAAAGGGGTGAACTGCAACTCCTACCAGTTGTATTAATTTAGTCATACGTCCTCTATTTTTTTTAAAATTCCTCTTATTGATCAGTCTCAGCTCCCTGTGCTTCATGGATATATATTGATGATTTGGCTTTATCAGATTTTTATATTTAAAATGATTGATTATATAGTGCCAATTATATACTGATTTATACTGAATTTCCAGTCTCAAAGGGGGCCTTATATCTGGCTGATCCAGGAATGTCCAGAATCAGGGTGGCTTTCACACTTGCCAGATTAAATACCTTTCCCTCGGCATTTACCGAGGGAAGATGGAAGGGAATTCCCCATATTGAGAGGATATGTAAACATGGCTACAAAGATGCTGCGGGAAAGGCAAATATTGAAAATTTGGCCCATATACTTCTCGTCTTCCCTATGTACAATTATTGGAGACAATTGTACATTGTTCCTCTCTTGGGAGGTATCAATCAGTCAGTGGAATGGAAGGTGATATACCTTCTAAGGGATAATGACCAGAGTATTTCAGTTAATACTGCAAAATTTTTATTTCAGGTCTTAAATTACAAGAAGTCTTTCTAATGTGGTATCTGTCCCATTGGATTTATGATACAGGACCTATGTCCTTGTCTATGGCTATTAAGACTGTGATTTGTAAAGATCATTTGGATCTTGCTTTTAACTTTTGCCTAGAATGCTATGTTTTATGAACATTTTATATTGCATGTCGATCTCCTATTAAGTTTGATTTTTATTTTGGTTGATGATTTTATGGTTTGTTTTTGTCTTATTCGTGTTTATAATGGCCTATGGCTAAATAATAAAACTTTGCTATAGTGCCAACAAAGTGCCTGGATCTGAGCAGTCATGCCTAGAGATGGGTTCCTGCTCTGAGGGACTTAAAATGTAGAATGGACAAGGAGAGGGACACATAGGAGGAGATGGGGATTTATTCATAAAGCTGAGAGGTTGCTGATACACATGCTTAGCTTAGTTACAAAAGAGGACAAAGGATCTTGGATGAGACAATATAAGGGGAAGTATAAATGAGAAATAGGTGGAAGGGAGCTAGGGAAGCCTGGTGGGAAGGGTAGGTTTTCAGGATGAATGTGAAGGTTAGGAAAGAAGGAGCAGAGGTTATGGGTTCAGGAAGGGAATTTCTGATTTAAGGGACAGCATAAGAGAGAGAGCAAAGATGGCTTAGGGAGCAGGCGAAGGGTGGTGGCAGAAGAGGAGCAAATTTCCAGAAAGGAATGCATCGGGAGCTGAACATGATCAAAGTGGCAGGCCAGATAAATTAGCTTAGCAGTGGAGTGTTGAATAAAAATGAGAGGGTCAAGGTGAAAGAAGAGAAGCCAGTATGAAGGGGGTTGCAGTAGTCAAGGTGAGAGATGACAAGTTTTGGTAGTGGGAACACTAAGGAAGGGACAGATTTTAGCAATGAGATGCAGAGAGAGGCAGCAGACTTCAGCAACTGACTGTCTATAAGGTGCAAAGGAAAGGGAGGAGTCAGATGAATCCAAGACTCTGCTGGTGACCCCAACAATGTAGATAGTGAAGAGGGAGAGGATGGTTTTGGGAGGGAGAGATGAGCAGTTAAGTCTTGGACATGATGAACTTAAGTTGCCAGGGAAGCATCCTGGTGAAGGTGTCGGAGAGACAGTTAATGATATGAGACTGGCTGGAGGGGGAGAGAACGGGTGTGAAGATAGAGTTGGGTGTTGTCAGCATACAGGTGGTACTGGAAGCCATGAAGTTCATTTTGCCATAAGTGAGAAGGGCCAGGACAGGGCTCTGGGGAATATGTCTGAGAGGAGAAGGGAAATGGCTGAAGTACCAGCAAGAGAGACAGGTGTTTTTTAAACGAGCAAGTAATGGGGAGGTGAGGGGGTGGGGTGTGTAGCCACAGCTTGGCTCTGCCACAGAGCACTCACACAGGTGGAGTGCATAAGGAGCGATTCTAACTGTTGCCTCCCAGCATGGCTGTTATGGCCACAGAGGCAGCCGCCACATACTTCCTCTGCCATAGACTATGGGGGAGCAGGAAGCACCGGGCTGGCCTCTGCAAGTGACATGTTCTCAGCATAAGCACTGGAGTACCCAGGCTCCCTAGTGATCCAGGCCAGTTTTTGTAACTTACAAAAGCCGTTTCCCTGCCACAGTGCATATGAGCAGCGGACCTGTCTGCTGGTGTGGCTAGTTGCCACTGTTCATATTGGCAGGGGCTCCATGGCCGCCCATTGCCATGCATCCATTTGGCCTGCCCCGCACAGAGCACTCTGGTGGTCTGTGTGTTGCCATGAGTGGGTACTCTGTGGCTCATGGAAGCATGCAACCGGCCGCTTCACCTTCAAACGGGCGGTGGCCATGCAGGGTAGCATATCATTTGAAACGCCCATTAAATAGGAAGAGAACTAGTTGAGTGAGCACTGGAAACCAAGGGAGTGAAGAAAGTCAAGGAAGAGGGAATGATCAACCGTGTCAGAGGCAGTAGAGAGGTAGAGCAGGGCAAGGATAGAATTGCTTTTACTGCTGTAACTTCCTCCTTACTGGCCTCCCCTGTTCTGATCTCACACACCCCCCCCTTATCTCCGTTCAATGCTCCATGGCCAAAATCCTTCACCTTGCCCATCGCTTTGACCACATTCAACCCCATCTCTCTGCCCTACACTGGCTCCCTCTACTTGAACACATTCAGCACAAGCTCCTGTTCTTCACCTTTAAGACTCTTCATGGACTTGCTCCCCCATATCTCTCCTCTCTTGTATCCCACCACACTCCTGCCTGGGAGCTTCACTCCTCCTCTGCCGCCACCCTCACCTGCTTGCAACCCCCTTGCTCCTCTAAATGTCTGCATCCCTTCCAGGAACCCGAGTTGACTGCACCAAAAAATCTTAAATTCTGCAACCAGTGAAACCAAATTCTGCAAATTCACCACGAGCATTAATATTTGCATAATTAACTTGATTTGCATAACTATGCATGCTGGGAAGCAAATTTGCAGTAGGTTTGACATAGAATCAAAACTTTGCTAATCCAACACAACTCACATCCTCTGGAATTTCAGCACCTCCCTCACGCAAACATAGGGCCTTCAGACCCCACCCACCCACAGTTCATCTCCCAGGGGCCTATTTACCCTCGGGTCATGGTCAGGATTGACTGATTCTGCGAAAATCACTGCAAATTGCAGCAACGCAGTCAACTCGGGTCCCTGATCCCTTCTCTCTTGGTGCCCCTCATGCCTGGAACGCTCTCTCTCTGGATACGTTTACTCTGCTCCCTCCCAACTTTCAAATACCTTCTGAAAACCCACCTCTTCCATCAGACCTTCCCTAGCTTGTCATGAGGGAAACTGCATCCTCTTCCCCTTCACTAAGTGTCAGAATCTATTTCCCTGTTTCTAAGTGAAGCACAATATAGTTAGTGGTACTTGCTAAACAGGAGGATAGATGATACTGATTTATGCAGTTCCTATTAACATTTTTATTAGTTTACTTTTTTGCTAGAAAATGTATTTATTGCTAGAAAAATTAACCATCCATGCATGCTTTTAGTCAAGCTGCACTTGGATGGAAACTGGAGTTCAATTCAAACTAAAATTTTACAAGATCAGGATCATACATTCGTTTACAGCTAAACCCTGTAAAATAATTTGGTATATGTAATGTAAGCTATCAGTAGTGTGGACTCTTCTACGTAGCAGACTATAAAGCCATATTTATGAAGCTTGACTTTAAGAGTTCATTAAAGACATTTCTCAATAATGTATATAAAAGCATTTTGATTTGTTTCATGAGAGTTCATTGAGTCAATATATTTAAGTGATTTTAATACATTATTGCAAATTTATGCCATGACCTAATTTGACATTCTTATTAATTTTAAGCAGGTTTATTAAAAAAACAAATTATTGCACCTGCAACTTCTCAAACTCATGAATATACTCTTGTCTCTCCCGATGTTCACCCCTCCCTGGTTGTCTCCTCCCTCGTCTCTTAGATTGCAAGCTCCCCATGGTGTTAGGGACCTGTCTATAACTCTAGAATGTACAGCACCAGATACATCACTTGTGCTGTATTAATAATAATAGAAGCCGAGGAGCAGCAAAGGAGCAGGGCCAGGGGGAAGTTGGGAGCCTGATGCCTGTGCTGGGGTGTGGTGTGGCGATACACCCCCAGTTACCATCTCTGCCCCTGTGTGTTTGGCGTGCCGGAGGGGGGAGCTATTTGGAGCAACACCTACATCTGTGCTGCTAACGAGCGTGGCTGCCCAGAGGAAACGGATTATAAAGGTCCGGCGGCGCGCATCAGAGGCGGCGCGTGCCAGAAAGTCACGGTAGGGGGGTTGAAGGGACGGAAGGAACCCAGAGGGGATGGGGTCTATTACACTCACAGCTTGCAAGACACTCAAGAAGTCGGCATGCACTCCACACGCTTGGGCTATGTGCTCTTGCGAAGGAAAACGACCCCTCAGGTTAACAGTTGGCCCTAGTGCCTTCAATAGAAGGCAGGCCTTATCACAGGGGTGGAGACAACACGGCCCAGAGCTCAGCCCCCACTCGTGCAAGCTGAACAAGTATCCCACCACCACCTTTTGTTCCACACTCCACACGTTTCCTGAAAGTGCCGCTGGGGAAAAAGGCAGGGAAGTGCTCTCGATAGTGGGGGTAACCAGGGAAGACAAGAGCCAGGGGAAACAGGGCTGGGGAGAGAGGGCAACGCTCACGCCAGGGAGAATGGGTCTGAGGCAACGGGAGGAAAGAAGGGAAGGTGTGGGTAACACTCACCCCAGTCACGCACTCACACTCCCAATGTCTACACTCTCACCACACACAATATACTTACACTCTCCTCGCTACAAACAGCACACCTCGCACCCTCCACACTCCACACTTCAACACAGTACTCTCCTCCAAACTCCTTCGCAAGGGGCCAGTCTCACAGCTGTGCTGATCACCGGCGCTGCTGTGACGACTGTGTCCTTCCTTTAAAGTCTGCCCCCTGCAGCGCCTGGATGCGAGCGGAGCAGCGCACGGAGTCCAAGGGCCCCGCCTCCTTGCTCTGCTAGGGATTCCCCTACGTGCGTGACGCCACTGTGTAATCCTCCTCCAGGCTTCCCCCTCCACCCGCTGCGCTGCGGGGGTGGCAGGCGGTGCTTCTGCCTGCTGTGGAGCCCCCAACGCCTCTGTCCTAAGCAGGACTTTACACAGAGGTGGCCTTGTGCGCGGCCTTGTGCGCAGGCCAGGCGTAAGCGTGCGCTCTCTCCTGGTCAGCTTGGATTGAGGCAGTTAGTCCTGTGATCTACGGTTGAACAATGGGTAAGAAGAGAGCTCGGAGGGGGATGGTTACTAGGGCACACCCTCGTGTGATCCAATCCACCCTTGAGGAATACCTCAAGAGTCCCAGGGTTGGCATGGAAGAGGAGGGCTGTCAAGGGCACCAGACTGTGAAAGCTGTAATGGAAGCTGCCCACAGGAGGGAGGATGTGGTGGTCACAGTGGGACCTATGAATTTAGATCTACCTCCCCCCCTTTACTGACTGACTCCCCTACGATTACACCTTTCAGATCTCCCTCAACACACACACCAGTGTCTCAGGGGCTCCGGATATCCATCCCCTGGACTGCTTGAGTGATCAATATTATGTTATGGGGGATATGGTCACGAAATTTTATGCTCAACTTGAAAGTCTTAATATGCAGCTCAAACTACAGAGAATTCAGCTGGGTACAATAGCTACCATGCTTAGTTTGCAGAGGGAGGAAGCCCTGAAGTATGGCCAGGATAGGCATTGTGTGATGTCTACACGGGGGACCCAGACCGCCCTGGGTGACAGACCTGGGGTGGGGAGTGGTCTCCCAACTCAGGGGAATGAGGGGCGGCAGGCCCCCCCTACTATGGGAAAGCCCCATTTGAGATTAGATCCTTGTGTCCTGGTCTTTAATATTACACAGCTTCCCTCAGGCCATTTGCCCCGTTGGTCAGCAAAGTACCGTATACGGCAGCACCTTTCTAACATCTTGGGCCATCCTTTTCCTGCTATTAATATAGTTCGTTACCTCAACCTTCCTGTGTCCCCGGTCTGCTCTCGAGTTATGATTCACTTTACCTCCGCACAGGTAGTTGAGGAACTGCTAGCCCAGTCAAGGGCTTTTGCTGTGTGGGGAATCTCCCTCACCAGAGCATATACAGCCGTGGAAGTATTGCCACTTCTCCCCAGCTGTAAGAAGCCTGAGTCAGCTGATAGGGTGTCCTGCTCAGGAGCATCCTGAGACAAACTCCAAGGAGTTACCAAGGACTAACTCTGACTTTCAGCCCCAAAGTTTACAGTACCCGTCTCTGGGCACTCAGGTCCCTGTTAAATCTCATACGAACCTGGAAGCATTAACTCTATTGCGTGGCCCCACGGTAGATAGTTCAGCTAAGGATGTTCCTCCCTTGGCAGCGGTTGGCCAGGTCAAGGCTAAGAACCCAAGCAGGGCTAACCTTGGTTATCAATCCCAAGCAGCAGTAGATCTAACTGCAGGCCCCCCAGGTTGTATTGGTTTACATGCAGATCTGGAAATAGCCACAGCAGCCCATGGCCCTAAGTTTAATAATACAGAGGATAATATCCCTCTTGTAAATTACAAGGACCTTGAGAAGGATAACTGCGAATATTGTCCCCAAAGTGTGAGGGCCCCGGTTATAGGCACCCTAGCCATCATAGGCAGACAGACCCTTTATCTAGTAGACTCTCAATTATGGAATACCCCGGATATGGGTTTACCTAAGGGGGCGACGACTGTACAGTTGGCTATGGCAGTCAGCCCGCTGACACCGGTAACTGTAGATAGCCAGGAGTGTCTACCACTGGGGGTGGTGGTGAACTCGCAGGTAGCAGGGCCCGGCTGCACAAGATCGAACAGCCCCCCCCCCCCCTCATCCTGACAAGCTCAGACAGTGCTTGGCTCCTCTCTGTCTGTCTGTTTGTGGAATGTGGCTGGATGGGCTAGGCACTGTCAGGATCCGGATAGGATTCTCGATCATATTAATCCAAGAGACGTGGTCCAAAATCTCGCTGGAGTTAGAGGGATACGTGTCCCACTTTCTCCCAGCTGTTCATTGGAAAGCCAAAGGCTGCCCTTGTGGGGGCATTGGGTGTTTTATCTCCCAGAATCTTAGGGACTATAAATATCCCCCATTTTCTCCTGGGTGCTGTCCTTATGGCGTGGCCTCAGACATTAATATTTCTTTCAGCCAATGTTCCGCCGTGCAACGCGGGCTGTTTTCGGGCCTCCATGTGGGGGTTCCTGAAGCAAACGTTGGGATGACATTACAGCAAGATATCTCAAGGGGTTCCTAGTGTTAGCCGGGGATTTTAATGCCCGTATGGGACCCGATGACCAGACACTTGCTCCATTTTGTGATGGGCGTTCTGCCCTCATGGGGAGCTGCCTCGCCCTAGGAGTTCTAAGGAATGTGGATTAATGCGTCAGGCATTAGGTTAGCCGAGTTGGTCATAACGCAAGATCTATATGTACGGAACGGTTCTGGGTCCTCTGACCCACTGGGGCAATTCACCTGTGTGGGCTCCCAAGGCCCAAGTACGGTGGACTTTATTCTGGTCTCGGCTGGGGTCTTGCCATATATTACTGACTTTGCCTTAGGCCCCTTAGTGGTTGGAGATCATCTGCCTTTAGTACTCTCTTTATGCTGCCCGAGGTTGACCCCGGGGAGTGGGCAGGATTTTTTGGACAATATGGAAGTGATGGGGTGTGAGATTATCCGGGGCCCCCGGTGGGATGAAAGCACAGCAAAGTCTGTGGCAGACTATATCGCCTAGCCCCATATTTCCTCACTGCGGGAGAATCTGTTAGGGGCACTTAGCCCTGAGGATGCCTTGGATTTGTTTGCTAGCTTGACTTTAGGTCTACATGCCCATGCCCAAAGTCTGTGGGGAGGCTCTGTAACTCCTAACCACAGGCTCGGCCAGCCGTGGTTCGACAGGGAATGCCGATTGCTTAGGTTGCACCTGAAAGATCTGTAGTATAACTATAGGAAGATGAGTCAGCCGTCACTTCCATCGGAGTATATTGCTCTTAGGGCACGGTATAGAGCCCTAATCAATGCCCAAAAGAGGGCTTACTGGGATAAGCAATGGGGAAATTTAGCGTGGGCAAAAGATGTAGGGGATAGTAGGAAGTTTTGGCAACTTGCCAATGGTGCATTGGGAGGGAAGCATGGGCTCTCTGCCCCAGGGGTGACCCCGGCTAGCTGGATGAGTCATTTAGAGGAACTTTATAATTCCAATAGGGGGAGGAGGCACAGGATTTTAAGGATTGTGACATGGGGGACCTCCCCCCATGACCCCCAGTCCTGGAGGAAGAGATTGACCCTATTGTCGATTCATTTTGTAATAACCGGGCCCCAGGGATTGATCTTATTCGAGTGGAACAGCTTAAGACACAAAGGGCTTGGTGGCTGCCGATATTGGCGACGGTATTTACTGCCGTCAATACCACTGGGAGGATCCCGCAGGACTGGGATAGGGCGGTTGTAGTCCCTATTTTTAAAAAAGGCAGTAAAACAGATCCTGCCAACAACAGACCCATCACTCTGCTCTCTGTTATCGCAAAAATATATGCAAAATATCTGCTGGGGAAGCTGTCTGCCTGGATGACTCAGTCCAACGCTATATCATGGAAACAGGCGGGATTCCAACAGGGCCGGTCTACGGTAGAGCAGTGTTACATCTTGCAGCATTTGATAGCCAAATATAGGGTCCAGAATGGTGCTCTATTTGTGGCATTCCTGGATCTTAGGGCAGCGTTCGACTCGGTAGATCGGGTGGCCCTTTGGCAAAAGCTGAAGGGTTTCACTATAGACAAGCGATTGTTGGCACTGATCCAGGCACTACATGCTCACTTTTCCCTAGTTGTGAAGCTGGACCAGCAAGGGCATGTGACTCCCCCAGTCTCTACATCGCAGGGAGTGAGATGGGTGTGTGTTGGCCCCGGCCCTCTTCAACTATTTTATTGATGAGGTCATACCAACTATGGGCAAGCCCTGCTTGTTTCCGCCGAAGTTAGCGGCATGATACGTCAGCTGTTTTTGTTACGCCGACGATGTCGCATTACTCTCACAAACAAGGGTGGGCCTGTTGCGTCAGCTGCGGGCCTTTGCAGTATTTTGTCAGGCCAAGCACCTCATTATCAATTATGTTAAATCTACGATTGTGGTCTTCTCTGCCAAACTCAAGAATTATTCCTGGGATATTCAAGGGAATATTATTCAACTGGTACCGGCCTTTCGGTACCTGGGTGTCCTTTTTCACAGGTCAGGTATTTGGTCGTAAGGGCACTCAGAGGGGCAAAAGGTGCAGCGCAATCCATCAAGCGGCTATTTTTTAAGCAGAGAAGTTCGGCAGTGATGGCGGCCCTTCAGGTTCATTCCAGCAAAATCAAAGCTCAAGTACTCTATGGGGCCGAATTATGGCCTCCTTTTTGTGCGCATGAAATCGACAAAATGCAAGCTGGATTCCTGCAGAGGCTCTTGAGAGCCCTGAGGGGCACTCCGTCAGTGGCCGTTTGAATGGAACTGGGCCAGAAGGAATGGTCTGTGGACGCCAACTTGTCAGCTCTCAAATTTTGGTTAAAATTAAAGCTGGCCCAGGGTTCCCAACTTTTGAGGGAGGCTAGAGAAGACTCCTTTCAAAGCCCATGGTTAAATAAGCTAAATGACCAATTAAAGGAGATGGGCCTCTCACCGGAATATCTTCAGCATAAGCCACCCTTGTCTCTCAAGAAAGCAGTTGTACAGCAGGCTGAGGACATAGCTAGGCAAAATGCATTGGGCCAACTGGGGCGGTCCCCCCATATAGGGGATTACCCAGCATGGGCCCCAGGGATAGGGCAGGTTGCCCATTATTTCACAGTTTCCATCTCAGGTAGGGCTAAACAGCAGTGTTTGAGGGTCGGGTGCAGGGAATTCTCTTCATGGCGTGCCTGTGCCCCTTTGATAAATTAACTGTGGAGACTTGCCCATATAATTCTCCATTGTCATTTATATGATCAACCAAGGCAAAAGTTTCTGTTACCTATTATCGGAAAGTATCCGGGCCGATCAGATGATACACTCCTCGGTATATTATTGAACAGCTCGGACCCTGACACCATTAGAAATATTGCTGCTTTTCTGCTCCAGGCGTTTCATTGCAGGAAAGCCTTCCTAGGGTTTCAGCCCCTCCCTTCTCTCAGGCTGTTGCCCTTGTACGCTGCAGAGGTGGCTGTGTCTAAGGGGTGTGGCAATGGACCGAGGAGGGCCGATTTTGGTTTATTTTAGTTGGTATTCTGTTATATCCCTTAATATAGCTGGATGAGCCTGTGATAGTTGCTGGTGGATGGGTTGTTCTTTTCCACCATCAGCTCACAGTGCAGCTGTTTCGTATTTTATGTCAGTTTGTGTTTATATTATGTCATGTGATGTATGTTGATGTTTTCTTTGTTTGCAGTGGTCGCAGACCATGTAATAAATTACTACTACTACTACTAGAAGAAGCCTAGAAGTCTTGGCTACCAGTATGTATTTGGTGAGAGTGGCCTTAGTGGAGTGGAGAAGGTAGAAACCAGAATAACGATGGTTAAGGGAGGAGTTATATATGGAAGTGAAGTCAGTGGGTGTAGTCAGCTCATTCAAGGAGCTTGGAAGAAAAGAGGAGGAGTGAGATCAGGTGATAGTCGAAGAGGGTGAAAGGGTTGAGAGTGGATTTTCTAAGGGTTGGGGATACAGTGGTGTATGTGAAGGAGCCAGTAGAGAGGAAGATGTTCATGATATGCAGTAGAAAAGGGGCAACAATGGAGAGAGAGCCTGGATTTTAAAATTTATAATTTGTTTTTTAATAAACCTGCTTAAAATTAATAATAATGATATGCCTAATTATGCCATGGCCTAAATTTGCAATAATGTATTAAAATCACTTAAATATATCACGCAATTAACTCTTATGAAACTTAAATTAAAATGCTTTTATATACATTGAGGAGAAATGTCTTTAATGAACTCTTAAAGTCAAGCTTCATAAATATGGCTTTATAGTCTGCTACATAGAAGAGTGCACACTACTGATAGCTTACATTCTTCTTCGAGGCTCTCCATGATTCTCACTATTGGGATTCACTTCCTGCTCCACAGGTACCGGAAAACCTTGTCAGCAGTTTCCAGGCAGATGATGTCCTGGAAAGATCTAGAGCATGGTGAGGGCTCCGTCCCTCCTCCCCCCCCCGAGAAAAGAATAGGTGTCAGATCATGCGAGAGCGGGAGCATATAAAATGGGGTAGAGCCCACGTCGCCTCAGTTCCTTCCAACCGCGTTGTGATTGGAAGACCTCCGTGCTTCTCAGCACAAGTCAGTAGTTTACCTCACAGAGAAGGACTTCTTTCTCCGGTAAACTCTCATCGTTTTCTTCCTAGGAAAAAGAGAAAACCAAAAGAACTTGCGGTAGGGCTCTGCCCCACCCCGTGGGGTTCTCCCCCTCCCTCCCTGGGGCCTACCGCCTACCTCTACCAGGCCGGCAAAGTATGCCCAAACAGCCAGACTTCAAGCAGCGCGCCTCCTGCCCTGCCATGCTGTCAGTGAGTGACACTCACAAGCTTTGCCTCTCCTGCCTGGGAGAAGGACATAACACCAGGACTTGCTCTCACTGCGCTCTTCTCTCCTCTCGGACAAAAAGAGTGCGCGCTCTGAGGCTGCAGGAGCTCCTTACTAGGAGAGCACTCGGGGGGCGAAGAAGGGCCTCTGTCCCTGTCGTCGAGGCACCAGACCTCCATGGAGCCATCGGCCCCTTCCCAGGCCACTTCCTCCCACACTCCAGAGATGGCGTCTGCGGCCTCGGTATCGCTTCCTGTACCGCCTGTACGACCAGTACCAGACACAGCCGGTACCGGCCTCTCTGCCACCAAGGAACGGCATTCTAAAAGACAGAGGAACACCATAAAAAGAAAAAGAGGTCACTCAGTGCCGATGCGACTGTTTCCCGAACTCTGGAGATAGACACAGTGTTCTCGAAGCTGCTCTTGGTGACGCAGCCAACGACACAGAGTCCGGTACCGCAACCACTGGTACCATTGGCCCAGCAGGCTCCACCCGCACTGCACTAGACGGAGGATCGCCACAGGCACTCCCAGTCTACTTCTTATACGTGGTTCCACCCACTCCATTGCTCCTGCTCTAGATCACCTAGACAGGAGCCCTTAGAACCAGATCTCACCCTAGAGGGAGAACATACCGAGCCTCATCACCTCCTCAGTGAACCGATCTGCTTCCATAGGGATCAACGCTCCCGATTTCCATGCTCCTGCTGCTCCCCATACAGTGACTCACAGTACCGTCACGAGGACTATAGCCGGTACCATGGGTAGGAGCATATGGACTATAGGTGCCGCTCTTGGAACAGATCTCCTTATCCCTCAAGGAGCGACTTCTTGTGCCTGGAACGCAAACATCAGGCCACTCGTCAGTATATACCTCCGGCACCGCCAACAGCAGCAGTGTCCAGACCTCCTGACTCTCCACGAGACCTTGCCCTCCAGTCAAGGATGCAGCCAAGTCAGTCCCGGAGACAGCTTCACATACTGGTACCACCGGTGCCGGTGCTGCGACGGAACCGCAGCATCAGAATATCTTCCCCCCACACAACAAGCAGAAACAAGGTTAGACCTGCCAGCAGAGTCCTCTTTCCTTAATGTTTTTCTCTGCATCCCACAGCTTCCTAGAGCTGCTCCCACCACGGCAACAACTCCTGCTTGCCCCTCATGACGTTTAGGCCTTGTCCGAATGCTAGGCCTCCGTTTCCTCTTCATCTTCTTTAATTGAGAAAGATGAAACCATCTTTCCGCCTCCCCCTGACACCATCTCTGACCCTAACCCCACTCTCTCCACAGAGGACAGTAAGGCCTTTCAGGCCATGTTGAGGTGCCTGATTGCTCCCCTTCAAGTTAACTACAAGGGTCGTAAAGAAGGCACAGCAGGATCTGTCTTCGGCATCCTGGGGTCAGGGGACTCTGGCCAGATCATGATCCCTATGCTGGATCAGCTGTTGAAACCCGCAACGGCTGTATGGGCAGGGCCCCGATTCTTCCGCGGAATTTTTTAAAAAATTCCGCGGGAGTCAGGGGCCAATTCTGCGCCTCGGCGCGATTTACCATGCGGGGGGGGGGGGGGCCTTGGTTTGCCTCCTCCTCCCCCCGCACTGGTAAACCCTCAGGGCCTCCCCTCCCCAGCTGCCGGGGCTTGCCCTCCCCAGCTGCTGGGGCGTGCTTGACTCCCACCCCCCCAAAAAAACCCAAAAGGATTTGTCTTACCAGGGATGGCAGCAGCAGCTGCTCCGTCCAGCGCGCTCTTTTCCTGCTCGTATTTCCTGGCCCCTCCCGACGGGGCCTCTCAGGGCGACGCAGCCAGATGACATCATCCGGCTGCGTCGCCCTGAGAGCCCCGTCGGGAGGGGCCAGGAAGTACGAGCAGGAAAAGAGCGCGCTGGACGGAGCAGCTGCTGCTGCCATCCCTGGTAAGACAAATTAAAGGGCCCTGGCAAGTGGGGAGGCTGGGGAGGGGAAGCCCCGAGGGTTTGTTCATTCCCCTTCCCCCGTAGAATCTCCTGCCCCGCGTCCCCGCAGCGCAGGCTGGAAATTCTGCGCTGGGGTAAGCGGGGCAGGAGATTCCGCGGGGGGAGGGGAATTCCGCGGGAAATCTGCGATTCGCAGACCCGCGTTTCCCTCGGGGCCCTGTGTATGGGCAAAACCCTCCTCTACCCCACCAACTAACAAGCTTGCGGACTCTTTGTATGCTATCCCCAGGGAAAGGACAGCCATGTTCTATAGACATCCAGCCCCAAACTACCTCATCATAGCAGCAGCCTCTTTAAAATCCAGGGCTGGAGGCATACAGATGTCCCCCGCAGATAGGGAAGGGAGACGCCTAGATGTGCTGGGCAGGAAAATATTCTCCTCTGAAACCCTCTCCCTCCGAGCCGCCAACTACGGCTCCGCCCTCTGCGGCTATTCACACTGGTTGTGGTCACAATTGAGTAGAGCATTCGATCCCACACAGATCCTGGCCCTACAGCGAGAAGGCATGCAAATAGCGCAATTCCAGCTCACCACTAACATGCACATTGCCAACTCTAACATAAGAGGTATGACTTCGGCCATTACTCTCAGGCGGTATGCCTGGCTGCGATCTGCCGCCCTAGCCCCTGAGAACAAAACCCGCATTGAGGACCTCCCCTTTGATGGACAGGGACTTTTTTCAGCCTCCACAGAGGACACCTTGAAGAAGGTCAAGGAAATGTGCCAGACCACTAGATCCACAAGTGATTCGCTCTGTTAGAAAGAGGCCACTCTATCAGTCCTCTGCCCCTTATTCTTACCAGGCCAGACAGCACCCTCATTACTCCTACCAGTCCAACAGACGGTATTCTTCCCAATACCAGCAGCCGCAGACTCTTGCTGCCCAACCTCATAGGAGATTTTCCAAACAAAGGGGTAAAGGTAGATCCTCCTCCACCTCATCAGCTGGACCTCCGCCCAAACAGCGGTTTTAGAATATCCGATATCAAGGGAATGTATGAGCATCCCCCTACCGTCCTCAACCGCCTCCGCCCCTTTTACGACCAATGGGCTACCCTTACCTCTAACTGCTGGGTCAGGGAGATAATACATTGTGGCTACTCCATCCAGTTCCACACCCTTCCCCCAGACTCCCCACCCCTTCCGGGGTCCCCCCCCAACACTCGAATACTACTAGAGGTTCAGGACCTTCTTCCCAAAGGGGCCATTGAAGAGGTTCCCCCTCTTGAATGGAATATAGGCTTCTATTCTAGCTACTTCCTAGTTCCCAAGAAGGACAAGGGGTTCAGGCCAATTTTGGACTTGCAGCGCCTTAACAAGTACATTAGACAATTTAAATTCCATATGACCTCTCTCCTTATTATCTTTCTCAGCCTTCAACAAGGATACTAGTTGGCCTCCCTTGACCTTAAGGACGCCTATTTCCATATTTCCATTAATGCTCCTCACAGAAGATACTTACGCTTTCTCGTAGGAAACCATCATTTTCAATACTCGGTCGGCCTCTCTACATCCCCAAGGGTCTTCACCAAATGTGTGGCAGTGGTAGCGGCTCACCTAAGAAAAAGGAAAGTAAGAGTCTTCCCATACCTGGACGACTGGCTTCTCGCTGCATCCTGCAGCCACACCCTGCTAACCCACCTCCACAAGACTCTCTCTTACAGGCGCTAGGCTTCATTAGCAACTACGACAAGTTGCAGCTGGTACCTACTCAACGGCTCCAATTCATCGGCGCTGTGCTGGACACCCTACAGTTGAGAGCATGCCTCCCTATAGACAGGTTTCACGACATCGTATCCACCGTTTCAGCCCTGTCAGCCCGAACCACCAGACTCGTCCGTTACTTTCTCCGCCTTCAAGGACTCATGGCTGCAACTACAGCCATGACACCGCACGCCCGCCTACACCTCCAACCCCTACAGCAGTGGCTCGCACGGGTCTACACCCCGACCTGTCACCTCCTCTCCATGAGGATAACCATTCCTCCAGAGGTCCTCACAGATCTCCTTTGGTGGACCGATCCATCTCACTTCCTGATCGGCATGCCCTTCGATCCACCTCAGGTAGACATGTCCATCACTACCAATGCTTCACTCACAGGATGGGGAGCCCACATGGACAACACAAGGGTTCATGGCCTCTGGTTTCAGGAGGAGAGTCTCCTGCACATAGATTTGCTCGAGCTCAGGGCCATCCGTTGGGCACTCAAAGCTCTTGCACAATTTTAATTTTAATTGAACTCCAGTTTCCATCCAAGTGCACCTTGACTTATGCTGCATTCCCATCTGGGTCCAGGGAAGATGTAGCAGCACGGAGGAGCCGGCTGACGGGAAAAGAGCCGGTGCTAAGGGGAATCTGCTGCGGCTTCTCTCACGCATGTCAGGGCGCAAAATCCTGCCCTGACATGCACGAGAGAAGCTGCGGCAGATCCCCGTTTGCACCGACTCTTTTCCTGGGTCCACCCTCCTTGTGCCGCCACCGCAAATGGGAACGCAGCCTAAAAGCATGCATGGATGGTTAATTTTTCTACCAATAAATACATTTTCTAGCCAAAAAAGTAAATTAATAAAAATGTTAATAGGAACTGCATAAATCTGTATAGTCTACCCTCCTGTTTAGCAAGAAGTACTGGCTATAGTGTGTCTATTATTATATTAGATATTATTATTATTATGATATATAATGTGCATGTGTATATTTATATTCTATTTATTTACAGATAATTAAACCAATATGTTCAACAGTTACACCAGTGAATGAGACTGCTCCTTTCTAAAGGAAAATAACTAAAAAGAGTGGGAAACGTTGCTTATATCAATTCACCCTGTCTTTAAGTATATATTCTGCTCTTGATTTCCGTACTAATGTTCATTCTGTTCTGTACCAGCTTTCTTTATCAGTCTCTGACTATTCCTTCAGTATTGACAACAGTTTACCCTCTCCCACCTCTAAAATGTTCTCCAAAGTTCTGTCAGTCTGTTCCATCTTCTGTATTTGATTGTTACTGACTTTGGACATTTTAAATGGATTGCCAGTGGAGTGTGTGGTCTGTGTGTGGCAAGTGGAGTGCCACAGGGAGGCCATGCATGGGTGGGCGGGAAGGAAACAGATGGGTACATGTCCACCTCCACATACGGAGCAACCTGCCTTTTCGCTGGCTGCTCGGTGGGTGTAGGTGCGTGGGTCTCAGGAGTGAACACTCACACACCGCCACATTCAGACGGGATGCTCTCACTCATGTTCACTGGTTGGACATGCGTGGGAGCGTCTAGTTTTAAAAACAGCCTTTATCTGCTCAGATAGTTTTAACTATTTTATTTCTGAGTTATATGCACCCATTTGTCTTTTTTCTCCATTTCTCAAAAATCAGCCCAAACTACTTTTTCGGTCATCTCTAGTGCTTCCAAACTTTTGAAAGTTTAAAAACAAAAAACAAAAAAAAAACAACCCACCATAACCAAGACTGCTAAATTGATTATGTACATAGTGGTGGCAGCAAGCCTTTTTTCTGTCTGGAGGCTGTGTTAACTTAATGACCAAGGGGACCAAGCAAATAATACAGAGAGCAGTTGGCTTATCACAACCAACATTTTCATGTTTCTTAGTCATGAGTTGGAGTTACGTCAGGGCTAAAATAGTAGCATCCCCTAAGATACAGCAATGTGAAGAAGTCTGCAGAACATGTGTAAGGGACTGCAGGGTATTGACTGCAGAAAGATAGGATTGTGGGTGTGGCAAAGATGCAGGGAAGGCATACCAAGACAGAATACGTTTGTGTGGGCACTTAGGGCACAGGAAGGAAGGAGAGGACGTGTTCTGGTTCATGGCTCTTCCCTATGGGTCCAGCTTTGGCTGGTGGGGGTGAACACCCTTCTCTCCTGGCTTCCCTCAAAGCATGCTATTTGAGTGCTGAAGAATAGAGGTTGGGTCTGGGGTAGAGCTGCAAGAGGTTCTAAAATTGGTACCAGCAGGTAATGCTCACATTTTCAGTCACCCAATGGGCTACCTGAGGATTGATGCCAGAAAATGTAAGCATTACCCAGAAAAACTGACAAGCCCCAGCCGGGAGTGCTGCAGAATCCAACCTTCCAGTGCTGCAGCTGGGGTGTGTCAGTTTCAAAGGCGGGCCAGGGCTTCCCCCTACACAGTGCTCTGATAGATTCTGTGACTAGGATGTCATTCTTGAAACAGACAAACACCAGCCAAGAGCACTGTGGGTCCAGGCTCCGTAGCAGTTCCAGCCAGGGCCTGTCACTTTGAAAGACTGACCAGCTCATGTGAGAGGTACTGTGAGGGTGAAGCAGTCTTTGAAAGTGATAGGCCCTGTCTGGACTGGCCAGTGCCCCTCCTCCCCCCACTACAGCACCTGAGGTGCTATATGGTGGGGAAGCGGCCTTTGAAAGTGACAGGCCCCAGCTGGGACCACTGTGGAACTGGGCTCTGCAGCAGACCCAACTGGTGCCTGTTGCTTCCAAAAGCCAGCCAGCAATTTCAAGCAGCTCCTTGGCTCCCATTTGGGCATTGATGGTGTCAAATGGGGCCAGGTTGTTTTGGGCATCCCAGATTTGTCAGGGTTGCCTGAACCTTCACGTGTCTGATTACAGCTCTAGTGTGGGGGTCTAGACCCAGGAATTTTAAAAGAAGGCAAATGAAAACCAGTAGGTCAGGAGTTCACAGAATCATTGATTGTAGGGTTGAAGGTGAACTTAAGTAATCTAGTCCAATCCCACTGTTAATATCAGAGTTGGAAGAGACCACAAGGATCATCTGGTCTAGCCCCCCTACTTGGATACAGGATGACTACAACTACAGCATCTGGACAGATGGTTGTCGAGTCTTGTTTTGAAAACCTCTAGTGATGAAGTCTACAACCTAAATAGACAACTTGTTCCATTGCCACACAGCTCTTACTGATTCTAACCGAAATCTTATCTTCCTGTCGTTATTTCTAGTCCTGCCATTTGTAACAATGCAGAATGCTTCCTTACCATCTTCTTGGTGGCAGCCCTTAAGATATTCGAAGGTTTTTATCATGGCTCCCCATAGTCTTCTCTTTGCTATATTAAACATACCTTGTTCCTTCAACCTAGCCTAATAAAACTTGCTTTATAGACTTTATCATGTTTGTCGCCCTTCTCTGAATCTGCTCCAATTTGTCAGTGGGTAGAAACACATGTAACGGCAGCACAGCCTGGGTAGAAAAACCAGGGCGGACCCAGGTCGGGGTGTTGAACAAATGTACCCACAGCCAGGCCTCTGTCCCGCCACCTGCATGGCCTGTGGCGGGTGGGGAGAACTACAGATGTGTAGCCGACCAGCCACATGCCGATGCTGTGCCCAGCGCCCCTTCCATGATAAGCAGCCATAGTGTCCTCACATACCAGCCCGGAAACAGACTCAATGACCTGCTTTGGCGTGGTCAGGCAGGCCTTAGCTCGGACTGTAACCTCAAAGATTTTTACAAGGTCACGGCCTGGAATGGCTGCCAGCACAGCCCAGGGCAATCCCGGGCCAATATCTGATAGAGCCTACATACATGTGCAGGTGAGGTCTGGTACAAAGCGGGCCATGTGCTATTATCGCATCTGTTTTTACACAATATCCTTCTTAAAATAGGGTGCCCCAAAAGTGAACACAGTACTCCAGATGAGGTCTGGCTAATGATGAATAGAGTGGAATGATTACCCATTGACTGGGAGACAATGTGTCACCGAGGAGGGGGGTATAGAGGGCAGAAAGGTAAGAAAGGGTCAGAAGGACTGAACCCCACAAAGACAAGGGATGACCTCCTCAATACTAGATTCCCTCGGTGGTATACAATGTCCCTCAGGATAGAAGGTGGGCTTTCTCTCTGAATCAGAGCAACCCTTGTCATCATTGGGACTTAGGGAGAGGAAGCCACTTGCCCCAAAGGCACAAACACCAGGGAAGGGATCCAGATTCTCAGGGAAGTACTCAGGGTCCCTGGGCACCGTGGTGGGGTGTGTGAGGGAAAAGGGGAGGGGGAAGGGGAATCCCAGGAGGTGGGTGTCTTGGAAACAAGGGAGGAGTGAGGGGGTAGGGTACACACACACAAGGAACACGACTTGATAAGGAATAGCAGGGAGGAACCAGAAAATAAGGAACAAGGGTTCTTCTTCGAGGATCTCTGCGATTCTCACTCTTGGGGATTCACTTCCTGCTCTGCAGGCACCGGAAAACCTCTCGTCAGCAGTATCCAGGCAGATTACGCCTGGAAAAGACTAGAACATGGTGAGGGCTCCGCCCCCTCCACCCCCCTCCCATCCCGAGAAAAGCGCGGGCCC
>QEPC01001533.1:10729082-10770047 GCA_003113815.1 Sphenodon punctatus
CCCCCCCCCCCCCCCAAAACCAGAAACCGGCCGCAAAACAACCGTGAATACAACCACACAGGGAAGGGCTGCATGGCCAAGGAGGCCGGGGGGGGGGCAGGGTGGTAAGGGGCACAGGGGAGGGAGGCAGAGGCCTGATGCAGCAGGGAACCCCAACACACACAGAGACCACGGCAGAGGCCCCGCACACATAATCCCAAGGCCCCCGGACAAGGAACCAGACACATGCAGGCATGCCGGCAGAACTGGAAGCCCACAGCACAGCCAGGCTTTCAGGAAATGACATGGGGGGTCGAGGGGGGAGACCCAGACCACACCAACCGGCAGCAAACCCTCTGCAGACCAACAAGGGATCTGTGCGGCTGACCGGCGGGGCATTGCAAACGCAGGGAGGGCTCAGGGCACCAGGACAGCAGCCACGGGGACGGACCCCCAGCCCAAGGGACCAGGGGGAAAGGGGTAGAACGAGACTGGGCTGGTGGGGGACAGAAGGGAACCATGATAGGCGGCCGACTGGCCACAAACACCCCAGGCCAGGGAAACCAGGGGGAACCCAAAGGATACAGCAGAGCAGCTGCACATATGCCAGAAAAGGGGGGGGGCAATAGTGCCACAACCACCAAGAGGTGCCCACACAAGAGACCAGGCCACACGAAGGAACATGAACTGGCAGGTGCATTCCAGCATTAGCGATGACAGATCAGCAAGGCCACGGCTGCCTCTAGCAGGGAGCTAACGATGTACTCCAAGAAGCATATCTTGAAGGCCACAACACTGTGCAGATGTGTTCCATCAAGCGATGTGACCGAAGCAAGGCCGGTGCGGATGCGCCCTGGCCAGAGATCTCATGGGTTCATGGCAGGGACACAGGGTGGGGTGGCCCCAGGGCCACAGAGGCACCTCAGAGTGCCCTATGCCCCATGGCTGTCAGGTGCTCCATGAGGGGGGGGCGACGTGCTGGCGGGCCAGCGAGGGGGGATTCCCATCAGGTGCCCGGAACACACCCACAGTACTGCACTAATCGCTGGGCACACAGCACGGGCTGCCACGGTACTTTTGTGTGCCGGTTGCTGTGGCCGGGTGTGGGGTGTAGAGTGAGACGTGGGGTGAGCTTGTTGAATGAGAGGCGATAGTGAGGGAAATTAGCGATAGAACGTTGGTGCTGGTGTCCAGAACAGGGTGTAGGTGCAGATACGGGGGTAGGTGGGTGTGCACAGCACGTCGCCCTGTGCAGCCGTCCCCGGTACCCCGGGACAGGCTTGGGGTTGCAGGGGACATGGGAGGCATGGTGCGGGTGTGCAGGGAGCACAGGGCTCTGGGCCTGGAGGAAGGGATCACAGGGGGATGATAGCTAAGTGCTGAGGCTGCTGACAGGCCAGGTGGTTAAAGGGGACACAGTCACAGCTTCGCGGGCCTGGGTCAGGTCCGCCGGCCATGTAATGCCTAGGCAGGTAGCTGCTAGGTTATCCAGCACTGGTACTGGTGGTGGGTTCCCCCTGAGTGTGCGTGGTGGTGGTGGTAACATGCTGCCTGTTGATGAGCCCCCTGAGGAGTGGGCCGTCCTGTCCTCCTGCTTCATGATCCTGGTATTGGTGTTTGAGCAATGGGCTGAGCTATTATTGCCGGGTCACCGCTTCTACAACCATGGCTCAGGAGAGCAGCCAACATGCGCTGAGCTGCATCATTGCGGTGGGCACGTAGGGTAGCTGTCCACCAACAGTCCCATGTTCGGAACAGCGGTGTCCCAGGACATGCGCCTGGTCCTGTCCCGGGGGCCGCTGAATGTCTACAGGTGCTGTGTCACTGTCCCAACATTGAGGCTGAATTGGATGTGCTCTCACACCAGTGAATGGTGGGAGAACATGCTGGCCACCTGGATGGATGATGGATGGACCACTTCTGCATGAACTGGCTTCCTATTGGTCCAGCTCGGGGAGCTCCTGAATCCACATCTCTGGAGGTGCGAGACCAACATCCGGTATCCGCTGCTGCCAGGGATGCGCTTGGCCATGGCCGTGTGGAGACTGGCCACCCCAATTCCTGTCGGAACGTTGGGGAGCAGTTCGGGGTGGGGACTGCGACAGTTAACAGGGCACTCCACGATGTGTGCGACCTGCTGGTGGAGCTACTGCTCGAGCAGGTCATACAGGTCCGGGATCCCTAGGTTGTCATTTGCGGCTTTGAGGACGTGGGCTTCCTCCATTGCATAGGGGTGATAGAACCCACATCCCTATAATCCGGTCCCCACGTGCCAAGACGGACTATCTGAATCGGAAGCAGATGTTCTCGATCAATCTCTAGGCTGTGGTGGACCCCAGGGCCTTGTTTACCGATGTCTACGTCGGCCACTCTGGGAGGAGCCATGATGCGTGCATACTGTGGGCAGCCCCCTTCTATGCATGCATGTTTGACAGGGAGATAGCCCCCAACCTGTACCAGGTCACTGAGGGGGTTCTCAATGGCTCCTGTGGTGATTGGGGACCCTGCCTACCCATTGAACCCGTGGCTTATGCGGGCCTATCCCGTGACCCGCACACCGGAGCGCAGACTCTTCATTGATCACCTCTCGTCGGCTTGGAGCATGGTGGAGCAGTCATTTGGCCTGCTCAAGGTTCATTGACGCCTGCTCATGAACAGGAGCCAGTTCGTTCTCGAGCATACCCCCATCCTTGTTCTAGAGGCCTGCATCCTGCACAATATCTGCGAGACCGGGGGAGCTGCCCTTGCCTACCCCCCACCGGTGCAACGAGAGGGTCCCATGCCCCTGTACCAGCATGTCCAGGTTGGAGCGTTCTGGCGCATATTTGAGGAGAATTGGGATTCTCTGTGTAGGTGCATTGTTGCCCAAATGACTGGCAACTGACTCCTGCCGCTGACAGCCCCTCCCCCCCCCCTTCATCGGATTGTGTAACCAGTCCTAATAAATAGTGATAAGTATTCCCCTCTCGGTTGGGGTTCCCCAAGGTTCTGTCCTTGGCCCTCTCCTCTTCTCTATCTACACCCTGTCCCTTGGCGAAATTATTGCCTCCCACGGATTCCAATACCATCTCTATGCTGATGACACCCAACTCTATCTCTCTACCCCCTCTCTCTCCTCCTCTATCCGCTCACGCCTCGTCGACTGCCTCTCTGATATCTCCGCCTGGATGTCCCGACGCCAACTCAAACTGAACATGGCCAAGACTGAACTCCTCATTTTTCCTCCATCCCCCTCCTCTCCCTCTGACCTGACCGTCTGCATTGATGGGGTCACCATCCGTCCTGTTCTCCGTGCCCGCAGCTTGGGCTTCATTTTTGACACGCACCTCTCCTTTAAACCTTACATTGACTCTGTGGCCAAATCCTGCCGATTCGCTCTCCTCAACATTGCCCGCATACGCCCCTTTCTATCTATCTCCTCGGCCAAAATCCTTGTTCATGCCATGGTTATCTCTCGCCTCGACTACTGCAACCTCCTCCTTGCTGGCCTCCCTCGCTCCCACCTGTCCCCCCTTGTTGCGATCCAAAACTCTGCCGCCAAGATCATTCACTCTGCCCGTCGCTTCGACCATGTAACGCCTCTCCTCCTCTCCCTTCACTGGCTCCCCCTTCCTGAACGTATCCTGTTCAAACTCCTGGTTTTCACGTTCAAATCGCTCCATGACCAAGCTCCCCCTTATCTCTCGGACCTAATTTCCCTACGCACTCCTGCGCGCGCTCTCCGCTCTTCCTCTGTCCCCTCCCTCGCTCTCCCTCGTTTCTCCTGCTCGCCCAACCGCCTTCGTCCCTTCTCCCTCGCTGCCCCGCATGCCTGGAACTCCCTCCCTGCCGACATCCGCCTTGCCTCCTCCCTCCGCTCCTTCAAATCCCTCCTCAAGACCCACCTTTTCCATGCTGCCTTTCCCAATGCCCTCTAGTCTTTCCCCTTGCTCTTACTGTCAGCCCTCCTCTGCTGACTGCTGCTACCGACCACCTTGTAACCAAGCCAAGTACACGCACCTGAGACTTCGCATCCGCCTGAATGTTTGTTTGTCTTCTCCCATGTCTCTCCCGCTGTCCCCTCTCCTTGTCTCCCCCTCCTTGTCTTTTAGATTGTAAGCCACAGGTAGGGACCGCATCTGATTGTATGTTCTGTACAGCGCCAGGTTGCAACTGGCGCTTTATAAATGTTTAATAATAATAATAATAATAATAATAATGTTCATACGTCCACATCTGTGCTGTTGTTTGGGTAGTAGGGGTTCCCCGGTGCTGTGCGGCCCGTGGCCCACACCACAAGATTACCCACTGGCTTGTAGCCATGGCGAGCGACCCACTCCAGGCCCCGGGCTGGCACCAATGGTCTGTTAGCATGAGTGGTGCAATACAGCTGTCCATGTGCAAGCCTGTACCCGGTCATGGGTGCTATGCTGTTGCCCACCTGGCTCCTTTCGGGCCAGAGCCATATGGTACCCACACCTGTACTGTGCATGCTATGCCCCCATATAAAGGTGGAGTGACCCCTTCCCACTCATGGGGCCCCCACTGATACAATGAACAACAGAGTGGTAAGGTACAACACATGTTTATTTGGGGTTATTTACAAGGGGGTGTTTCACTTTTTGCGGGGCCTTCCCTGTGCCCACTTTGATGCACCACCGGGGCTCACTCCCCTGCTGGCCCTTGCGGCCTCTGTCCTCTGTGACTGGCGGCCTGATGTCCTGGACGCTCGGTTGTCCACTGGCCACTCAGCTCCGGGCTGCGGTATTGGACCCTGCAATGTTGGAACATAAGGTGAGGGTTACAGTACTATTTGGCCTGTTAATCCTGCACCACAGCCCTTTCCCTTGCCCTCTGTTGCTGGCGTGGATCCTCATGCAGCATCCCCTCCGTCCATCCCTCTGCAGGTAGCAGTGCGTTCTTTCCCCCTCAGCAGACAGATATGTGGTCCGGCTTACTGGAGCTGGTGGAGCAGCCAGTATGGGCGGTTGGTCACCTGGAGGTTCTGGGATGATCAGGGGAGCCCGAGGTTCCCAGAGGAGGCGTCTCGGAGGCAGCTGTGGAGGAACCGGGTGGAGTGCAACCCAGAAGGGCAGCCCCACCGGCTGTTGTTGTGGGCCTATGTGGGGGAGAGGGACCCTGTCAACGAGACCGGCAAAGGGGTGCTGCTGGGAAAACCATGGTTGGCCGAAGTGCAGGGACCTGTGGGGGGGGGGGCGCCCCGGTTGTACTTGGCTGTCATCCCTCCACCAGGGTCTGGAGGGGGCGCGTCCTGTCGGGGTTCTCTCCGCAGGAGCCCCACTGCCTCCCCAATGAGATCAGGGGCCCTTGCGAAGGTCTCCTCCAGCACGACATGTCCCCTCGCCCTCTTGGCTCTGTCGAGCCACATCTCATGGTGGAGGGTGGCAGTCGGGCGCCTGTCCCACAGGTGCTTGGTGCGGGACCGGTTTATCATGGCTGCCAATATGTCCTGGTCCCTCTCCTTCTCCCCTCTTTGGACCTCCTTTTTGAGGGTGAGCTCCTCTGCGTGCACCTCTGCTAACCTTCTGGTTTCCTCCAGCAGTTCCCTGCCGAGGTCCTCTCTCCTCCACGTATTCCGGGTCCGCATCTCCCAATTCCTCTCGGCCCCCTCGCCAAACCAGGGAGCTCATCTGTGGGAGGGATGGTAACAGGTTGGGATGCGAGGCTTTCCGAGTCCATACTCTGTGCCCTTAGCCATGCATCCCTGTCCCTCTTCACTGTCTGTCCCTATGGTGTATGTTACTGGTTGGGTGGGGTCCTGGGGAACGTGTCGCCTCTGTTCGACAACTAAGCTAGCCCAATCTGGGAGCACATTCACCCGGGACCGTGCTGTTACAACCCCTCCAAGGGGCCTGTCGCTCGGTTCCACCCCCTTGCGACCTCCCCCCTCTGCATACTCCTCAGGGGCTGTTAACCCATGTGGCTCGGTAACGCACCAGTGATGGTCTCCAGCCCTTCCCTGTCGCACATGGGGAGTGGTTGGTTCTTGGGGCTGCCCCTGTGGCCGGCCTGTTAGTCCGTCATCCCGGTACTGGCCGGGACCCAACCCTTGTGTGTTGTGGCCTACCATTGTTATCCTGGCGCCCGGCTCTCGGGGGTATCTCTGGTTCCTCCTCGACCACCTCCTCCTCCACGACCTCCTCCTCATGAACCACCAGGGCGCCTTGAGATGTAATGAGAATGTGGATCCATCAGTCAATTCCTGGTACCCGGCTTTGGCTCCGGTCACTGTGGCCGGGGCCCTTCCTCTCTTTCCCCCCCCACGCCCGGGTTACATTCCTACCTGGATCATCTTCCTTCGCTTCCTGGGAGGCGTCCCGGGTCTCCATCCGCTCCGCGTGCACCCTCTTTCCCCAAGACCCGGCACCCTGTGGGTTTTGTGGGCGCACATGGAGGGTGATGTTTGAGTGTGCGGGTTCCCGGGGTACCGCCTCCCCCTGTGTGATGGGGCCATCCCCTCCCACATCCTGGCTTGCGTCGCCAGGGGCAGCGGCCTCCTCCTGCTCCGGGGGGTCGGGCAGGAGGGTGTTGTAAGTGCCCTCCCCCTGCCCCTGGCGAAAGCGGTGCCGTGTAATCAGGAGGCGACTATATCCCCGTCCATGCAGAGGAACCAGTCCAGCTCATCCTGGAACTCCATTGTACGCATGACATGGCCGGGCTTGAGTTTGTTGTCCTTGATATGTTTATATCCAGACCTCAAGTCCTTTGCCTGCTGCATGCACTCGGTGACATCCCTATTGTACCCCTGCTGATGCATCTCCTGGGTGATGGCTTCATAGGCCTGTCTGGTCTTGTAGCTGTGCGCCAGGTCGTGCTGGACCTTTTCGGCCCCCCACACGCGTATTAAGTCCTGCCTCGACCAGGGCTCCCCCTTTTGGGTACCGCTTGTGGGGGGCCTACCAGCTTGGCGGCTTGGGGCCTGCCCGGTAGCTGTGGTGACAGTAGAGCTGGTTGTCTCCTGTTGTGGGGGTATTGTAGCGGGGTTAGCATCTGCCCCACAACCCCCCATACTCCCTTGTGGGGGGGATTCCTCCCCACTCCCCCTGGGGGGCATGGGCGCCTTACCTGGCTGTCACGGAGGCTCTCCTCGGCTGTGTCCCCGGCGGTGCGTTGCTCCTGTGTCTGGGGGTGAGGGTGGAAACTTAGCTGTCGGCTGCCTGCCCTGTGCTCCCTCGGGTTGTTTTTCGCTATTGGCATGCGGGCCCCCCTCCCTGGGTTCTTGGGGTCCCCTCACATGTACCTCGCTGTCGCTCATACTCCCTTCCCTGTGGCTGTGGTGGTCTCACGGGCTGCGGTCAGCGCGGGCACCACGGTCTGTCCTTGGCCCTGTGGCGGGACGGGTGTGCTGTGTTTAGCGGTCCTTCCCACTCCCCCTGCCCCCCAGGGTCCCTCTACTTACCCTGGCCTGTCCCGCACGAGCCGCGGCGCTGGCTCCCTTTGTTTTGTCAGGCTTTCCTTCCAGACATATTGGGAGCCGGCGCACCCATGTCCTGTTTTGGATCCCTTTTAAGGGCTCCCAGGCAGGCGTCCGGTGTCTCCCCAGGTGGGCGTGTCTGTTTGGGGGCACCTGCGTGGCCTCTCTAGCCATCTCTTTGTGGTCTCGGCCGACCCATTCCCATGGGTCATGTTTTGGTTTTTACACGGACAGGCGGGTGTTGAACACCCATCTCCATCCATCTCCACCCACGGAGCTTGCCAGCTCCTTCCCGGCTGTTCCATGGGTATCGGTGGGTGGGTCGTGAACATGTTCCCACCCACTCGTGGACGTTTACACAGGCACACTCACACCCATCAGATGGGTTTTTATGGGTGTTCTTGGGTGGGTGACGTCCGTGTAAAAATGGCCTAACTTTATAAATGGCAACTAAGTGGGCTTCATCTGCATATTGTAGCTAGTAGGAATTGGAATTAATTTACCAAACCAAACTTTTCACCTTCTCGTGTGGTTGATGATTATTCTGGAACATGCTACTGCCATGTAGGATGCAGTCATTTGCAGAGACAAGCTGACGCAGACCTCATTGATACTTAATGCTGGAATATGGATGAAAAAGCCTAGAAATATACTGACTTTTTGCCAGGTTATCTACTATTGAGCAAAAAAACTTTTCTAGTATTACAATATTTGTTGGAAAAAATAATCATAAGACTGTAGAAAAGATGCAAACTTTTCTCTAATTCTCAACCGCCCCGAGCTGTAGTGCCGCCCCAAGCTGTTTGCAGGAGGGGCGGGATACAAATAGAAAAAATAAATAAAAAATAAATAAATAAACTCTGATGCTTGCCTAAACATCACTTTAAAAAACAGAGCAATAAAGAGCACCTTAAAGGCATTATCCGTTATTCTTCCTGTATTGATTTTTCTAATGCAATGCCTTTCTGTCCTTTTGACATGAGATTTAAAATATTGTGTATTTAGTATAACAGAATTTTCTGCATGGTGATGGGTATTCATGATGTAAAAAGTATAAATGATACCTGATTGAAAGATACCAAAAAACCAGAATGAAATTGAGTGGAGGAGAACTTTACAAAAGGGGCATTGTGGATATATTGTAAGGTATACACAAATATTTAGTCTAAATGTTAAATTATTTAGGCTTAAATCAGAGGGGATAATGAACTTGAAGAGAAAAGTCTTTTGACGGGTTTTAGATTTATATTTTTTCAGTGCAAAACGTTGTACAAATATACTGCTTTAATGTAAATGGAAACTTGGTGATTGAAATATCTAGGTTTGGCAGTATTACTTTGTGGTTTTGATAAATTTACAAAAGCCCACATTTTACAACTACGAGTTTGTGTAAATGCTAGGCTTTTTCTCTCTCATACAGAAAATGCCGGAACAGAAGAGATGAGTGCGATTTTCGCTAAGGCCTAGGGCTGCCTATTGAACAACAGTCCTGACCAGGCAATATACGAATGGCCCAAGGAAGCCAGCAAATTGATTTTCAGGTTTTACATGACCTGCGGCAAAAATTTCCCGAGGTACCTGAAGTTATTGTGTCCAGATGCATGTTACAGGTCAGTGCTATGCTACTGTATTTGTAGACTTTATAGTGTAGAAGTTAAAGGTAACCAAGAGTTTAATTCTAATTTGCCATGGGCATGTAGTGTCTCTTGATAGCTGTTTTTCCTGAATCATTTTTATTTGTAATATTTATCAATTCATAATTTAATATTCCATTTGATTTGGAATAAGCATAATCAGAATTCTATTTTAATTGTTCTTATAACCTAATCCAGTGGTTGTCTGCTTTTTTGGCTTAAGGACCTATTTGTTAATTATGTGATGTAGCATTTTCAAAATGTGTGATCCATTGACACATTCTAATGACCCAATTTTGGCCCATAACGCACAGATTGAGAAATATTGGTAAACTCAATCATGCTATTTCTTTAAATTTAGGAATCTCAGTTTCATGAATGCTTTAAAATAAGTTTATCTGCTTTGCACTGCTTAAATTTTAGGCATGTTTCCATTTTACTAGCATTTATTCTCAAGGCTTTATAATATCACCATGAATTCAAGCTAGAGCATAACTTTGTATGGCTGCAGATTTTGAGAGAATTAATTTTGTTATTAAATTGCAAGAAGAGAAAATTGCAGACCTAACTTTATGATGAGTAGACTTGAACTGTTGACAAGGATGGAGAATAGACAAATAGTTGGCCCTCCAATAGTACTATAGCTGGAGAGGAATTTTTTGTTAACCTATGGAGTTGCCAGATCTGGTCTCATGACCCATGTTTGTGTTTAAGGCGTGCTGTATTTCCTTATGCTATAAATACTGTTGTACTTCGGTAACTTGAAACATTTCTTATTGAGGTGAGGTGTAATGTAATGCAATATCATAATAATAATAATAATTATTATTATTATTATTATAAGCATTTATATATAGCTCCAGAAGTGTACCTGGTGCTTTACAGAGAATAAAATAGACACGGTCCCTGCCCGAGAACTTAAAATCTAAAGACAAGGGGAGGGGAGACAGGGAAGGGGGAACAGAGGGAGGGACAAGGGATGCAACATTCACAAAGATGCGAGAACTCAGGTGCATGTTCTTGGCTTGGTTACAGTAAATGGGAGTTTGCAGATAACTGGTAGAGGATAATCCTGGATGGGGATGATTAGCAGGAGTTAGGAAAGGCGGAGCGGAAGAGGTGGGTTTTGAGGAGGGACTTGAAGGTGTGGAGGGTGGGGGCAAAGCGGACAAGGGCAGGGAGGGAGTTCCAGGCGTGTGGGGCAGCGAGGGAGAAGGGACGAAGGTGGGTGGGGGAGCAGCAGAGGCGAAGGAGGGAATGGGAGAGGAGCGAAGTGCTCAAACAGGTTCGGCGGGAGAGCAGAGCAGAGAGGTAGGGCGGAGCAAGGTTACGAAGGGACTTTGTGGTACATAGAGAGAGTGCAAGTGATAAGTTGTAGATTTTACACTAAACCATTCTACTTCATATCACAAATGGTGGTAGAGTTTGATGCCTTTAATTTTCTGCTGAACAAGAGGTATAGACCTGGAAGCGGAAGTGCTGTAGATGAGGTGTCTTTGCAGAACTGTTAGGGAATTTGTACAGTGCTTACTAGCACTAGGCTGCTGCTCTTGGTCATCTTACTTTTGTGAGTGGAAATTTTTTAATTGATGTCAACAGGGTAGACCATTATTTTCTAATATTGGTAACTGCATGCGATAACTACACAGGCGTTTGAATCATGTGCTCTGTAATTACATTAATATAATCCATAATACTCCAATTACTCTAATATAATGGAAACTTTAAAAAAAAAAAAAATAGTTTGTGCAATCCCAGAAAAATTGGAGAGAAAGCATATAGAGAAGTCTTAAAAATAGACCTTTGGAACAATGTGATGATCTAGTATAAGAACAACAGAGAACCTTTGTAATATATTGTAATACTTGGTACAGTATGTGTACTAACTAAAAACATTAGTTTTGCTTCATTAAACTGGGTCTTTGATACTTTTCTCAAGTGTTGGAAAATATGTCCACAGCACCTGAAGTAGTAAATATGTGATTACTTTCTCCTTTATAAAACCTGTTTTCCTCTTTGGATTTGCAAGATTTTGGAACATGAACAAAGGACAACCCCTGTATGGGCAAACTTATTTTGATAGTAACCAAACTATAAAACATCAAATGACTAAATAGAAATCACAGTTTAGTGGTCAAAACAGAAAAACAAGAAGCCAGTGCTTCCTGGCCCTGTGGATCCACTTGTGGTGTTTAATCTCTTTGTACCTCAGTTTCCCTTTTTGCAACACACAAATAGGATTTTTTTTAAAAAAAGTTAATGAGGTAGTGTTTATAAGAGAAATTCCTGCAAGAAGGAAACAAATTATTTTTAACCCTTTTCCTCTTTCTCTGCCCCCTCCCTCCATTGTGGATGCAGATAGTTCTGTTTAGCCACTGAAAGGGACATGTGCACAAGATAGTTGCTAGATCAATTTCCAAAAAAATGTTCAAAGGGCTAATAAGGCTTCCATTATGTTCTACAGAGTTACAGGGTTTTGAAATTAGGGACCTTTGGCAACCCTAGCATAAGGTCCCCTCCAGCTTAAGGAATAGTGCTGGTGAAAAGTTTCCTTCCTAAACCTGCATAGGTTTCTGTTTCCCCGAGAAAAATTGGCTACATATTTTTGTTAATGATTGCTTGGCTGTCCAGCAGACATTTTACACATTAAACTGTATTTGCTGGAGTAGACACTACAAAATCAAAATGAATGACTCTGGAAATTTAGTTTGACTAAATTTTTGTCATTATTCCTAAACCTCAGTTGAAGAGTCTGGAAAAGTAAATTTTGTGTCTCCCACAAAGGAGCACAAAAATTTCAGAACGCTTTTTTCTAGGGCACTTTAAATTGTGTAAAAAATTATGCATCTGTCTCAAACTTCATCCATCAGTTTTGAGGCCAATATTACGCCACTGCACCGCAGCCTCCCTGACTACTCTAGCTGAGCTGGATTTGGAGGTGGTGTTGCAGTCGCCCAACTTATTGTTTTGGGGGACTTCAGTATCCACGTCGAGGCCAGGCTAAATTTATGGAGCAGAGCAGGAGTTCATGGCAACCATGGGCCTATCCCAGGTAGTAGTGGGTCCAACACATGAGAGGGGACACGCTGGATTTGATTTTCTACGCTGGCCTGGAATCGGGATGTGTGTGTGTCCTATTATTGGGGGTGTTAAGGTGATACGCTTGTTGTGGCTGCACTATCACCTCCTCGAGGCTCGGGTCCTGGCACACTGATGCCCCCGTTGGGATGCTAGACCTATTAGATTGGTCCACCCCCAGAGACTCATGGATCCAGTTGGTTTCCAGAACTCTCTGGCAGAGTTTCCCACACACCTCGACGACCGCTTTGTCGACCTCATTGTATTATGGAATAATACCTTGACTGAGGCCATCGATACAGTGGCTCTTAGGTGTCCGCTCGCACCTCTGTGCCAGCACAGGTCCCCATGGTAGGGCCTGAGGTGTCAGAAGTGGGAGGGTAGACAGAGTGTAGGTGGCACTGAACTCGAGCTTGCTGGCCTTCTGAAGGCAATATAAGACCATTATGTTCCATCGGGCTTTTGATATGATGGGCACTAGAGGAGGATTGAATTGAGGGCAGGTGGAGTTGATTTGAGGCGGAGGATGGGTTGGGGGATAGGGATTAGTTAGAAGGTTGTTGGAGGGTGGGAGTGGATTAGATGATGATGACTTGGAGGCAAAAATTCTTCACTGTTTTTCAAATTATTTCACTTTGAATTTAATGAAAGTATTGAAACAGAAAAAGTCCACTTCCTGATTCTCAGTCCTGCCAGACTCAATTGGTTTGGATTTGTCATGTCAAAATTAGTGACCACATGTATGTTCAGGTTTCTGAGCAGAAAGTGGTCAGTGATAATTATATCTGGGCTGTATGTTGGAAGGTTTAACTTAAAACCACACTTTGAGGGAATTCTGGACTAAATGGGATTTGTGAATAATAATAATAATAATTATTATTATTATTAACAAACATTTATATAGCGCCAGCAGTGTACCTGGCACTTTACAAAGTAATAAAATAGACACGGTCCCTGCCCCTAGGGCTTACAATCTGAGAGACAGGAGCTGGGGGAGAGACTTAGGAAGGGGAACAGAGGGAGAGACAAGGGGTCTAACATTCATGAAGATGCGAGGTCTCAAGTGCACGTACTTGGCTTGGTTACGATGAGAATGACAGCAGGCAGGTCCATGTTGCAAGGATAAGGGTAAACCGATCGTAGGTATAGGAATAGTGGCTCAGCAGGATAAAGAGTCAGACAGAGCAGAGCGAAAGAGGTGAGTTTTAAGGAGAGATTTGAAGGTATGAAGGGAGGGGGCAAGGCGGATGTGGACAGGGAGGGAGTTCCAGGCATGGGGGGCAGCAAGTGAGAAGGGACGAAGGCGCTTAGGGGAGCAGGGAAGGCGTGGAAGGGTGAGAGAAGGGACAGAGGAGGAGCGAAGTGCACGGGCTGGAGTATGGAGGGCGATAAGTGCAGAGAGGTAGGGGGGAGCAAGGTTGTGAAGAGCTTTATAGGTGAAGACTAGGAGCTTGTGCAGGATTCGTTCAGGAAGGGGAAGCCAGTGAAGCGAAGAGAGGAGGGGCTGCACATGGTCGAAGCGACTGGCGAGGTAGATGACCCTGGCAGCAGAGTTTTGGACAGAGATGAGGGGAGAAAGGTGAGACCGGGGAAGGCCAGTGAGAAGGAGGTTACAGTAATCGAGGCGAGAGATGACCAGAGCATGAACAAGAGTTTTGGCAGACGAGACAGAGAGAAAAGGGCGAATCTTAGCAATGTTATGGAGGGAGAAGCGACAGGATTTAGCAACAGAGTCAATGTAGGGTTTAAAAGAAAGGAGTGAGTCAAAGATGAGAAAAGGGTGAGTTAACAATGAATAATTGTGAAGGAGGTGGAATATACCATGAATCAACTTAATGGCATCTCTTAATTTTTGTTGCATAATAGATAAAATATCTTTGTGTGGGTTTTCAACTAAGGAAACTCCAGTATCTCCCAAAATGTGGCCATGTTCTTTCCAGCAGATGGTTTGTTTGTTTATTTGTTCGTTCGTTCGATTTTCCTTAGATTTCTTGGCCGTTCCCTCCTGCTATGCCCGCTCACTACATTTTAAAACCATATAAAAATTACAAAACATAAATAAACAAAACACAAAATATAAAAACGGCAGTAAAAAATACACCAAAGATGGAGCAAAAAACCCCTCCCCTTCAAACCATCACCCGTCTCCCTTGCCAAAAGCCTGGCGGAACAGCCAGGTCTTCGGAAAGACAAAAGGTCCAGGGCCAAGCAGACCTCCATCAGGAGGGAGTTCCACAGCCTCGGTGCGGCTATCGAGAACACCCTCCTCATCGTCGCCACTCAAGATACCCAGGGGACCCTGAGGAGGGCACTCCCAGATGACCACAGGGGCTGATTCAGGACCTGGCGGATGAGGCGGTCCCACAGATAGGCAGGGCCGCAGGCCGTACAACAGACTTTATAGGTCAAAACCAACACCGTGAATTGGGCCTGGAAGACTATAGGCAGCCAGTGCAAAGAATGGAGCACTGGAGTAATGTGCTCACGGTGACCCGTTTCCATAAGGAGTCAGGCCACCGCATGTTGCACCAGCTCCAGTCTCCGGACCATCACCAAGGGTAGCCCCACGTAGAGCGTGTTGCAGTAGTCCAGTCTTGAGGTAGTGAAAGCATGGATGATGGTGGCTAGGTCGGAGTCTTAGATGTATGGCCGAAGCCCACACATCAGATGTAATTGGTGAAATGTGCCCCTCGCCACAGATGCCACCTGAACATCCAGGCAGAGATGCGAATCGAGGAGCATCCCTAGACTTGGAACCTGAGAGACCAGCGGAGGGCGGACCCCATCAATGACAGGTACCGCCACTTCCTCAGCCCCTCGCACCAACATCACCTCCATCTTGTTGAGATTCAGCTTCAGGCAGCTCGCCTTCATCCAGTCCCCCACAGCCACCATACACTGGGTAAGCGCAGACACTGCCGGGCCTGGCTCAGCTGAAAAAGAGAGGTAAAGTTGGATATCATCAGCATACTGATAGAGGCATAGTGAATTTGAGCAGTTTTATCCACAAAAAAGTCAATAAACATGTTTCAGTGAGCACTGGAATATCAGCATACTGATGATACCGCATACCAAACCCTCTGACGACCTCGTCCAAAGGCTGCATGTACACATTGAACAGGAGAGGGGACAGAATAGAATCTTGCAGGGCTCCACACATGAGGTCCCAGGGGGATGACGAGCAATCACCTAGCACCACACTTTGAGTTCTCCCAGCCAAGAAGGAGCGGAATTATTCAAGAACAGTCCCTCCCATCTCAGCTTGGTCCTGCAAGCATTTCGTGGTCAATGGTATCAAATGCATCTGAGAGATCTAACAGGGTCAACGGGGTCATCCGACCCTAGTCCAGCTCACGGCAGAGGTTGTCGACCAATGCCACAAGTGTAGTCTCAGTGCCATAATCCGGATGAAAGCCGGACTGTGAGGGATCCAGAAAACTGATACGTTCCAGGTGCCTCTGAAACTGCTGAGCCACCACCCCATTCAATAAACTTCCCTAAAAAGGGAAGTTTAGAGACTGGCCGATAGCTGGCATGGGAGTCAATGTTACGTGATGGTTTCTTGAGCAGAGGCTGCACCACAGCCTCCTCGAGGCAGCCTGCCCTCCCTAAGGGAGGCATTGACCACCCCAGCCAGCAACAGCCCCAGTGTCTCCTGGCTGGCCGTAACCAGCTAGGACAGGCACGGGTCCAGTTCACAACAGGTGACCCTGACAATCCCAAGGACATCCCTCGCATCAACGGGTGACACCCACTGAAACTGAGCCCTCAAAACAGGACAAGGCGGGGCTTCTATTACCTCTGGTTCCACTATTCCAGTAAATGTGGCATCAAAGTCGTGGTGAATTCGAGTGGTTTATCCACAAAAAACTCAATAAATATGTCTCAGCAAGCACTGGAAGATTTCAGTTCCAGGCAGAGGGAGGCCGGACTGTCCAGCCTCCTACCCATCCAGAAAAGCACAGCTGAACGCAACTTTGCGGATGCTATGAGAGCAGCAAAGAACCTCTTTGCTGCCCGCACAGCCACAGCATAGGTTCGTAAACTAATTCTATGCTACGATTGGTCAAATTCAGTATGAGAACAATGCCACTATTGCTCCAATAGCTGCCCTTCCCCCTTCAGCTGCCACAGGTCCTCCGTGAACCAGGAGGACCTGTGTTGTTGGCGTTCAGGGACGGGATGCCCAGGAGTCATCGGTCAGTGGCCTCAGTTAGCAGGGTATTCCAAAAAGCCACAAGGTCATTGAGCAAACCGTCATCAAGGTTGGAGGGTAACTCCCCTGAGAGCATTCTGGAACCTTTCTGGTTCCATAAGTCACCAGGGGCGAACCAACCAACATGTTACGCACCTTTCCAAGGCAGACATGCACCAGGAGACCGGCCTGAAGGAAGTAATGATCCGTCCTCATACATGGGCACAGCTGACACCTCCCTCACCAATGGATCCCCTGCCTCAAGGCCTGTGCAAAATATCAGGTCTAAAGTATATCCTCCATTACATGTCAGGCCAACAACCACCTGAGACAGTCCAATGGTTGCCATGGCGGCCATGAACTCACTCCACACGCACACACGGCTGGCATCAGCATGAATGTTGAAGTCCCCCAGGACCATCGTCCTCGGGGACCGCAAGACCACCTCCGACACCAGCACCACTAGAGCATGTAGGTGCATGGTATATTCGCAGCAGCCCCAATCTGTCTCCGGCCAAATCAGTCATGACCTTCCATGCCTGACACAGTTTGCACAGGAAACCTCCTCACAGTCCAAGTATCCTTTTTTTTTAAAAAAAGGGGGGAAATGGCTACACCACCCCTCCGGCTGTGGTGGATGCTGAACAGAGTCCCCATCTGGAACAATGTCAGCCAGAATAGACCCCGACTCAGTGTCCAGACACGTCTCCATAATACGCACGAGGTTGGCTGCCTGGTCCAGGATTAACTCCCGGATGGTTGACGACTTATTTACAACAGACCTTGCGTTAAACAGCATCAGACTCGGGTTAGGGGCCCTCTGGTCATCAACTACCTCACCGCCTGCCTAGGAGCCAGTGAGGGACAGTTACCAAGCATCTGTCCCATCTCGCAGATCTAATCAGCCTCTCGGAGGGATCATAATTCCTGGGGCCCAACACAAGTCCAATGGCTGTGGGCACCCCCTGCCTCCCCCCCCCCCGGTGGCTGTTCCATCCAGCAGGCAAGGGAGCCCCCCCCCNCCCCCCCCCCCCCCATGCTTCCCTCTCACAGGGAAGCACTCAACACCCTTCCCCAGAGGGACATACCCCCACTCACCAGGGAGATCAGATCCCCCCCTCCCTAACCTAGTCCTTCCTTCCTCCACTGTCACTGGGGGGGGGAAGGAACCATCCTCTATAACCTTCCCAATAATTAAACAAAAGTACCCACCCACCCCCAAAACAAATCACCCTACCCTAGCCAAAAAAACTCCACCCCAAACCCACCATTTCCAGTCTCAATGTTCACACTCTCCAGGGGCCCAACCTAGTATAAAACAACAATAAAATTCCCCCAGCCATCTAGTTCCTACCAAAGGGCCACTCCAAAGGGCCCTTTTGCAGCGACTTTTCGGTGTATACCTGTGGCGCTGTCAGGCAGCGCACCACTTACAAATGCTAGTTGCCTTGCTGAACTGGAAGTGCCAAGATTGGATCCCTGTCCCTGTACCCCTCTCCTTCTGCCACAGGGAGAGGGGTGATGGTACCTGTTGGGGCTCAGGGCATCCCCAAGGCTTCCCCCAGAGACTCAGTCCAGCAGGTGGGAGGGGTGTAGGGCGAGCCCTCCTAGCTCCCAGCCCCAAGCTGCTGCAATGGGTGGGAGAACAGGTGGTGTAGCAACAGCTGGGCGGCACAACGTTTACAAATGCTAGTTGTCCCACCCAGCCAGAAGTGTCAAGAGGGGATCCCTGGCCCTGCTCCCCTATCCCTCAAACTGACTGCTCAGACCAACCCTCTAGACTTATTTTGTCTCCATTTCTTTGAACCTTGCAACTGGCTTGTCCTTCAGTTCCTGAATTTTTATGCCTGGAATCTTTTCAGATGTGGTAAATCTATTTCCATTTCATAGATTTCCAGCGATGAATTCAAACCTCATTCTCAGTTTAAAATTTATAAAAGAGGTGGTTGTGGACAAATGTCCACCTGTCTAGCTCCACTTGTTCTCTAGTGCCCCTCATAGCATTACTTCAGAATCAGTCAATATAACATAGTGCTTAATGGAAAATTGTTGTATGTTGGTATACATAAGCAAGTAGACATACATTATCTTGAAACTAGAGGATCGGTCAAGAGTCTGACTAATAGGGTACATCATGAGTCTGTATAAATTATATATTTTGCCCATTGCTTGTCCTTCCTAATATAAGAGCATAATAAGTGCCATGCTGGGTCAGACCAGTGATCCATTGAGCCCAGCATCCAGTCTCCGACACTAGCCACTCTGAATCACTTTGGAGAAGTAGCCAACCAGTCATATGGGAGTGATCAGTTGCTTGCTATTCAGTCCCAGCTTCCAACAGTCAGAGGTTATGTCCCCCAACCTACTTGGCTAATAGTAGTTAATGGCCCTATCCTCCAAGAACGTATCTATTTATTTATTTATTATTTATTTTTTAAACCCAACTATGCTACTGCCCTTGACCGCATCCTCTGACATCTTTGTTTCCTGGACACTCTTCAAAGCGCCACTGCTCAGACCGACCCTCTAGACATATTTTGTCTCCATTTCTTTGAGTCTTGCAACTGGCTTGTCCTTCAGTACCTGAAATACAGATTTCTGGTTCTTTCTTTTTAAGATGTCACATTTCAGTCCAATGGTTTCCCAAATTTTTGCCCTTGTGACCCTGTTTTGAGATTTAAATATAATCCCATGAACCCTGCAACAAAGACAGTGTGAAATATCTGATACCAATTAGGATAGTAACTAAATCAGCTGGTGGTAAATTCCATTTGGAATCCCAACCGACAGTTTAGAACCTCTGTTTTAGCCCCCCCCCCCACCTAGGACCCCCCCTTCCCCTCCCCCCCCCCCCCCCCAAATAGCTGTAACTTAAAATGTCATTCTTCTGTTCCATCAATAGTGATAGATAGCAAAGACTATTTGGATCTTTTGCGATTTCTTGCCCCTCATTACTGGAAAATAGCCACTATTCAGAATATTACTAGCTTGATAGCCCTTAGGAATGCCTAATCTGTTTGCATCTTTAGATGGTTAAAAAACAGAGCTATGTACGCATCTGACCTGTGTGAATGCATTCCTATCACTTTCTCTCCTCATCCTTCCAATCCCAAATGTTACATCTTGTCTGAAGACAGTAAGATTCAGAATAAGGATGGCTTCTTTACACTGCTTCAAATCCCTAACATAGCAAAACCCCAGGCCTAATTGGAACTTGTATCTTTTACTAGTAGTACAAATAAAAGTATTAATTTGAGGTATATTAAACTTTTTAACTTTCTTCATCATGTATGTAACCCTAATTTAAGTATGGGTAAAAACGGACCTGATTTTGGCCCGCTGTGGCCTAGGACCCAGCAGTATGTGTAAATATACGCTTGCACCATGGCCAAGGGCTGCCATGGCTGTGTCTCATTGAGCACCATTGACTGTCTTTTGTGGCAGGGCGCAGGCAGGGCTGGCCAGCCATCCGCACGTTTGTAGTACTCCCAGCCCTATTATTATTATTAGCACTTGTATAGCGCCAGCTGTGTACGTGGCACTTTACAGAACAATGAGATGGACACGGTCCCTGCCTATGGCTTGCAATCTAAAAGACTCAGAGGGCGGAGACAAGGAGAGGGGACATAGGAAGAGATAAGGGACAAAACATTCAAACGGATGCGAAGTCTCAGGTGCACGTGCTTGGCTTGGTTGCCGTCAGGGGGAGGGCAGACAGTAAATGTTGAGAGGAAAGTTCTAGCAAGCATCAGAAAAGGCGGCGAGGAAGAGGTGGGTTTTGAGGAGGGATTTGAAGGAGCGGAGGGAGGGGGCAAGGTGGATGTGGGCAGGGAGGGAGTTCCAGGCAGGGGGGTAGCGAGGGAGAAGGGACGAAGGCGGTTAGGGGAGATGAGGGAGAGCGAGGGGAGGGGGCAGAGGAGGAGCGTAGCGTGCATGCGGGAGTGTGTAAGGAGATAAGGGCTGAGAGGTAAGGGGGAGCCAGGTTGTGAAGGGTTTGTAAATAAATACCAGGAGTTTGTGAAGGATGCGTTGGGGGAGGGGCAGCCAGTGAAGTGAGGAGAGGAGAGGCTGCATGTAGTCGAAGCAACAGGCCAAGTGGATGACCCTAGCAGCAGAGTTTTGGATGGAGATAAGTGGGGGGACAGATGAGAGCCGGGGAGGCCAGCAAGGAGGCGGTTGCAGTAGTCAAGGCGGGAGGATGCAGTGCAGTGCGGCTGGGAGGATGGCTTCCTGACCGTGGACACATCAGTTGGGTGCCCCGACGTAAACCAGGCCATGTCGCTCGCAATTTTCTACCCGGAGAGCAGTCCTGCCAGCCGCATGTACGTTTTTACCCATTGTCAACTTTTACCCTTGTTTATAGCTGTAAAATTTTTATGATTTGTGGAGTGAATTCTGGCAGACAAAATGTTTTAAATACTCCATTTTAAGCAATACACTATTTCATGTATGTCACTTGTGCAATAGATCGTTCGTGTGTTTCATTTGTGTGTGTATGGATTTAAAGCATATTACACAATGTACTTCTGTGCCCTTAGTCTTCATGTTTCTGCGGTGGAAAACTTAGCATTTCATGATAAGCACATAGTAATTACAAAACTAGTCTTTAAAATGTTTGGGAAATCATTTTGAAATAAACTTTTAAGGTATTTGGGGGTAATATATAGAGATTGTGAAGCTAATCTTTTTGTCAGTTTTCCCTTCAGCAGAAAATTTGCCAGCACTGAAGATTGGTCTAGAAGTTGTGGAAGGGGGAGGAGAAAAACAAAAAGCTTTCATCCAAGGTGTATTAGCTTGTCTAAGTTTGAGATCTCTGCTGCTGCTACTACAGCAGTGCAGACCTCTGCTGAGGTTGCCTGAGAGTGAGTGGTTTGTTCTCAAAATAGTAAGCTTTACATGTAAGCCTTATGCATTTGTAGCCGCAGTGTTGGCTAACAACCTAAAGCTTTTTGTTTAATGTTATGTATATTTTAATGAAGATATAGTCTTCTGATTGTATGTTCTGTACAGCGCCAGGTTGCAACTGGCGCTTTATAAATGTTTAATAATAATAATAATAATAATATAGTCTGAACATGTGACATTGAATTAATAATGTCAAACTTTGGTTTCTTGTAGAATAATAATAACTTGGATGCCTGTTGTGCAGCTCTGTCTCAGGAGAGCACAAAGTATCTTTACGGTGAAGGAGACGTTGGGTTTTTGGATGATTCTGGGATTCCTGGTCTACGCAATCACATGACATCTCTTAATTTGGATTTGCAGTCACAGAACGTATATCTCCATGGAAGAGAAGGAAGTAGAATGAATGGGAGCAGGACTTTAGCTCACAGAATAAGTGATGGGCACCTTCAAAGCAGTCAGTCCAACAGTGAACTTTTTCAGCCAGAACCACAGACAGCTCCAGCTCAAATTCCACAAGGATGTAGTGTCTTTGGAATGGCTAATACAGTTAGTGCTTCTAATCCAGGGCAGCACTTTGGATTTCATTTAGGCAGCAAAGGAACATCGGGTCTGTCTCAGCAAACGCCAAGATTCAACCCCATCATGGTAACTTTAGCCCCAAATATTCAGCCTGGTCGCAATACCCCTACGTCTTTGCACATACATGGTGTACCTCCACCTGTACTTAACAGTCCACAGGGAAATTCTATCTATATTAGGCCTTATATCACAACTCCAAGTGGTACAGCTCGACAGACACAGCAGCATCCGGGCTGGGTGTCTCAGTTTAATCCTATGCACCCTCAGCAAGTTTATCAACCTTCACAACCAAGTCCCTGGACTACTCTTCCTACATCTAGTCCTTTGCCACATACCTCATCACAGCAGTCAACGCAACCAAATCAGCAAGGCCATCAGACCTCTCATGTCTATATGCCTATCAGTTCACCTACTACTTCACAAGCACCTATGATTCATTCATCTAGTAGCTCACAGTCTTCTACCCATAGCCAATACAATATCCAAAATATCTCAACAGGACCTCGCAAAAACCAAATTGAAATTAAACTTGAACCACCACAAAGGAACAGTTCTTCAAAGCTGCGTTCAACTGGCCCTCGCAACTCCAATAATCCCTCATCCCTCAATTGCCAGACTTTGAGTAGAAGTCAACCCACTGTTTACATAGCTGCCAGTCCACCAAATACTGATGAAATGATCACACGAAGTCAACCTAAGGTCTACATTTCAGCCAATTCCTCAACAGGAGATGAGCAAGTTGTGCGGAACCAACCCACGTTGTTCATATCAACAAACCCTGGAGTTACTGCCACCTCTAGGAATATGTCTGGTCAAGTAAGCATGGGCCCTGCATTTATTCATCATCATCCACCCAAGAGTCGAGCAGCGGGTAATAACACTGCTGCAACTTCTCCTCGAGTGGTGGTTACGCAGCCTAACACAAAATATACTTTTAAAATTACTGTTTCTCCAAATAAACCCCCTGCAGTTTCACCAGGGGTGGTGTCTCCAACCTTTGAACCTACAAATCTTCTAAACCTTCCTGATCACTTTGCAGAGCCAGAGGGTATCCAGCATCTTACTGACCCTGTTTTAGCACATGTGGATAAAATTAGTGAGGCACGGAAGTTGAGTATGGGATCTGATGATGCTGCCTACACACAAGGTAATGTTCTTATGTAAATTCTAGAGATTTCAGAACAAAGTAAGTACAACCATTGTCATGATAACAAAATTGGAACTCCCGTTACTAGCATTCTGGAAAATTTTCTAAATTGTAAATACAATTTTCAAATTTACACCTATTCAGATCTTTCCTTCTGAAGTCTGCATGGTAAAGACATCTGGAGCCGATTACCTGAAGATAATTTATTTATTTTCTGCTAATTTTTCTGTCATGCTGTTTTAGTTGATCTAGGGAGATTTCCATACTTTCTCAGGTTCGAGTAATGGTTAAATGTTAATTAAACTTAATAAGTTAAAATGTGAGCCATTCTAAGCCTAAGGGAAAGGGTGGGATACAAAATTGAAATAAATATACTACTTCAGTAGAAGTGGCAGAAATCTCTACGCTGGGCTTAGCATGCATTTGTGCTGTAATCTTTAAGTAGAATCCATTTTTTTAAGGCATAAAAGGGCCGCTAATGCATGATTTAGGCTATTTGCTTGAAAGAGCATCAAGCTGCGAGTCAGGAGGTACCTCAGCACGAAGTTTGGGAGGTGAATCCTTTGTTGTATAACAAAGTGAGCACACATCTAAGAGACTTCATTAATTTGGGTAAAATGCTTTTGTGCTGCTCGATTGTCCTGCGCTCTAAGAAGTAGAATGTGCTCTGCGGTTTTGGTATTTTTGACTTATTACTGTATTGAGTTCTTTGCTTTCAGTGCTTTACTACATATGATTTTGATTTATTTGCACTAGCCACAGAACCAGAAGCCATGCTGTTGTTCCATAATTTGTCTGTTACATAACAAAATGGCACTACTGTATTTTTGACAATCCAAAGGAAGCTGCATTAAATATACTTAAGTTTAATTTTTTAAAAACAACGTTATTTTCTATCTTGACCCAAGATTTGTGTGCAGACTATTTCTGTGGGAGACTTGCTATCAAATGACGGTGGAAAGCCATTTTACTAAGGCATAATACAGCTGTTAAATATTACCTGTTGACAGTGTCGAATGATTACTAATGGTATTTGCAGCTTAATGTATAGATTCGTAATTTACACAAACTATTTTATATTTATGACTTCACAAACCTACTCACAAAAGTGCTCCAAGCTTAATAGTTACTACATGATTCCCCTTCACCTCAGATTTTAATACTTCAACATGAAGGAATTCAGGGCCTCCAGCAAAATGTAAAGTGGTGCTGTTTAATTTAGGAAAAGCGTGGATTCATTTTCTTAAAATAATTTTTGTTAGTGTGCATTCCACATTGTTTAAGGTACACAAACAGCTTTGCAGATGCATTGAAAAATTAATTTTGATTCATTCAATCTATGCTTTTTACAAATTGACCCCTTGAGTAGTTTTATAGTAAAATATCTGTCTAGAGGCAAGTGCTACATGTGTATTGGGTCTGCCGTATTACTTACATCTTTTAGTCATTGGGTATTCAAAAACTTAATACATGATAGGTTATGGACCTTGTAATAAAACAGTAACATGGATAGTGACATACTCCTGAGATATCTCAGTTTTCCTTCCTCCCCATCTGCCAAACAAGAGAAAACTCAACCTGGTATGGCTTAGTATGTATTTCCTTACTTTGCATAAATTGAATGTGAGGTATTGTGCTTTTTTGCATACATTAGAGTATGTTGGCATACATTTATATGAAGATGCTGGAATAGTCTCTGCAGTTTATTTCTTTAGCAAGGAACAGAGAAAATGATGCTTAACGACACCCAGATGACACCCAACTGTATCTATCTTTTCAACCAACTCAGAACCTGCTATCTCCTTGCTGTCCTGGTGTTGACTGCTTGGGGGACTGGATGAAGTTGGCTGATTGAAGCTTAGTTCTGATAAGACAGAGGTGATGCTGGTGGGTGGGGTCGGTGATCTAGGAGAGGGAAACACTCCTGTTATCAGGAGTGTCTGCTCTTCATTGGTTCTATCTGTGCGAAGCCTGAGGGATATTCCCGGATTCGCAGCTGTGCTTGGATTTCCAGGTGTCAGCCTTTCGTCAGTTACATCTGGTGTGGACTCCACCCACGTTTATATTTATTTATTTATTTATTTATTACAAAATTTACTATCTCGCCCCCTCCTGCCAAAGGCAGCTCAGGGCGGTGTACAACATAAAAACATATAATAAAATACACAACACAACTTAAAACAATAAAACCATCATTCCCCCCCCCCCCCAATCCCACCCTTTCCCCTATCTGTCTCTCTCACTGAATGCATGGTGGAACAGCCAGGTTTTACATTGATGCCTGAAGGAGGGAAGGTCCTGGGTCAAATGAGCCTCTGCTGGGAGGGAGTTCCACAGCTTCAGGTGGCTTGCCCTCATCCAGTCCCCCACAGGTGCCAGACATTGAGTAAGGAACAAGACTGTGGGGGCCTGAGTCTGCTGAAAATGAGAGGTAGAGCTGGGTGTCGTCAGCATATTGATAACACACTCCAAATCCTCTCACAACCTCGCCCAAGGGCTGCATATACACGTTGAACAGGATGGGACAGAAACGGAACCCTGCGGGACCCCACATGTGAGATCCCAGGGAACTGATGTACAGTCACCTAAGACCACATGGTGAGTTTTACCGACCAGGAACGAGCGGGACCATTCTAGAACGATCCCGCTCACCCTGGCACGATCCTGCAGATGAGTCACCAACATCTTGTGGTCAGTGGTATCAAAAGTAGCCGACAGACCTAACAGGACCAAAAGGGTTAACTGTCTTCAGTCTAAAGCATGGTGCAGGTTGTCGACCAGGGCCACAAGCGCAGTCTCGGTGCCATATCCTGGACGAAAGCCAGACTGCGAGGGATGCAAAAAACCGATCCGGTCAAGATGGTCCTGGAGTTGCTGGGCCACCACCCACTCCATAACCTTCCTTAAAAAGGGAAGGTTAGAGAGAGGTCAGGAACTGGCAAGGGCATCATCATCAAGTGATCCTTTTTTGAGAAAGGGTCGCACCATAGCCTCCTTAAGAGACCCTGGGACCCTGCCCTCCTCAAGGGAGGCGTTGACCACCCGTGCCAGCACTGACCCCAATGTCTCCCTGGCGGCCTTAGCCAGGTCAGGCAAGGATCTATTATTATTATTATTATTATTATTATTATTATTAACAAACATTTATATAGCGCCAGCAGTGTACCTGGCACTTTACAAAGTAATAATTCTATTTTATATTTATGACTTCACAAACCTACTCACAAACCTACTCACAAAAGGATCTAATTCACATGTTGTGGCCCTAACAACCCCCAGGACATCCCCACAGCAGGGGTCACCAGCCAAAAATGATCCCATAAAACAGGACAGGACAGGGCATTCATAACCTCTGGCTCCCCAACTGTATTAACTGTGGTGGCAAAATCATGGTGAATGTGAGTGATTTTGTCCATGAAGAAATCAATAAACCTATCGCAGTAGACCCGGGAAACCTCCACTTCCAGGTGGAGGGAAGCTGGACTGACCGTATGTCTCAGACGCCGACCTTGCCACCATCATCCGTGCATTCATCACCTTGAGACTAAGCTGTTGCAATGTGCTCTACATGGGGCTGCCCAGGGTGACGGTTTGGAAGCTGCAGCTGGTGCAAAATGTGGCGGCCTGTCTGCTTGCTGGGACAGGCTGCAGGGAGCGCACCACACTAGTGTCCTCCTGGATGCCTTGCACTATCGGCAGGTCCAAATGGACAGGTGGGCATTCTCGGCAGCCGCACCATCGCTTTGGAATGACCTCCCGGCAGAGATCCATCTCAGCCAGGATCTCCTTACCTTCTGATGAAGCTGTAAGACATAGTTCTTCTGTCAGGCATTTGGCGGGGGGGAGAGGGGAATGGGTTGGGTGGGTGTGTCTTTATGCTGATCAGTGTGAATTTTTAGGTTTCTAATTATGGTTTTATATTTTCATATTTTTGTATGAATGTATTTTAATTTAATTGTAAGCCATCCCGAGTCACCTTGAGCGAGAGTGTAAAAGTATATATAATAGATAATAATAAATAAAAATAAACAACTGCAAATAGCAGGATTGGAAGTTTTCCCAGGAAAAAAACTGGTATTTACCAGTGTCCTGTCCAAAACTCTTCTTATCTAGTGTTTCTTTTTTCCCCCCCAGGAAAATGGGAAAAACTGGAAACATACTAATGAAAACTACTGAAAAATATTTAGCAGTTTGGTAATAGGCCTGCAGTAATATGTTCTGTTTAACTTTAATAAAAAGTAATAAGCAAAAAAAAGCTTCAACCTGAACCTTAATCTTCATGCTATTATTGCCTTGGCTACCTTGAGTAAAAAATTAAGCTTCTGAAATCTGGAAGCAATGAAATTTACACATCTGGTTAGCAAACACAGAGGAGGAATTAGACCATCATGAGGAAAAGGGGGCACATAAGGAAGACAAGCTTGTAGAAAAGCTAAATGAATTATCTGCATTCGTTTTCACTTCTCCATACAAGGAGAGGCACTCAGTAGGTTAGGGCTTCTGAGCTTAGAGAAGAGGTGACTAAGGTGGATGGAGGTGGATATTTTACCAGATTACAAAATCATGGATGGTGGTGAAGTAAATAAGGAACTGTTATCTTTACCCTCTCTAATAACATTAGACCTAGGGGACATTGTATGAATCTAATTGGCAACCGATTTAAAGCAAGAACTTTTTTACTCAACATACATGTCAGTATCCATGTTACTGTTTTATTATAAGATTCATAAGCTGTGAATTTTTTGTGGAACTTCTTGCTAGATGTTATGAGGCTAATAGTGTAACTGTGTTTTTAAAAGGATTGGATAAGTTCTCAGAGGATAGGTTCATAAATGGCGATTAGTCAAATTGGTCAGCATCTGGAAATAAATAGGTAATAGATCACTGGGTGACTGAAGGTGGCCACTGTCTGAGACAGGATGCTCAGCTAGATAGACCATTGGGCTGACCCAGTATGGCACTTCTGGATGCTTGTTTCAAGTCCAGAGCTCTACATTGTGGTGGTTTTTCATATAATCTAATGTTTGACTTTGGCTTATATAATAAAAACTGGAATATCCTATATAACCTTCTTGGAAAATTGTACAACCATAAGTTAATACTTGAATCTACCTACTGCCTTAGGTAATCACAACTTGAAAACATAACTAAAATTGTGTTATGTTTTTAGTTATGTATTATGTGTTAACATAGTTTTAGTTATGTGTACATTGCAGTCTGAGTATTAATGAAACAGTTTTGATAATAGAAAGTATTTATTAATTAGGAGTAGTCATTCAGTTTAAATTGCTAATTGGGATCCATTGTGGATCTGTATCTGCAATTTGCAGATTTAAGTACAGATTTGTACAGATTTGTATTTTGGATCTGTATTTAAATCAATAGATAATATAAAACAATTAAAAAGCCAATTACAAATGCACAAAATGGCTGCTGGAGCATTCTGTGCGCATGCATCCTTTTACAAATTGGCGGTGGGCAGCTGGTCTGCACATGTGCAAAATGGTCACTGCATGTGCAAAATAGTTGCCCTTTTCCAAAATGGCAGTGGCAGGAAATGGCTGTGCATACACAGAACAGTCCAGTGCATATGTACAGTGGCTTTTAAAAAATATTTTAACATTTTTCCATAGATTTCAAACCATACTGCAACAGGCATGTTGCAGTTTGGTGCGGATTAATTCGTAACTGCTTGTTACGATTAATCTAAATCCAAACTGCCCACCCCTTGTATTAATGCCTTAAAATTGGACTAATTTAGTTTTTACCTGAGTGGGAAAACTGATGGTAGTAAAACCCAGTTTTTTTCTGGTTTACAAATGTTAAGAACATAAGTGCCATACTGGGACAGACCAATGGTCCATCTAGTCCAGCATCCTGTCTGACAGTGGCCAATCATGGTGGCTTGGGAGAAGCACCCAACAGGTCACAATGGGGAATCCATTCCCTATTGTTTTCCCCCAGCTCCCATCATGTTCCCTGATCCTGTCTGGCTAATAGCTGCTAATGGACCTATCTTCCAGAAACTTGTCCAAACCCCTTTTAAACTCCACTATAGTACTGGCCCTTACCACAGCCTCTGGCAGTAGATTCCACAACCCAATTATATGCTGAGTGAAAAAATATTTTATTTGTTTTAAACTTGCCACCCATGAGTTTCATGGAGTGTCCCCTAGTTCTAGTACTAGCTGAGAGGGTAAATAACTGTTCCTTGTTTTTATTAGTTCCACACCACTCATGATTTTATAGACCTCTATCATATCTCCTCTCAGTCGTCTCTTTTCCAAACTGAAAAGCCCCAACCTACCAAGCCTCACCTCATACAGGAGCCCTTCCATGCCCTTGATCATTTTTGTTGTCCTTCTCTGTACCTTTTCTAGTTCAGCTATGTCTGTTTTGAGATGGGGCAACCAGAACTGCACACAATATTCAAGGTGCAGTCGCATCATTGATTTGTATAGAGGCATTATGACATCCTCAGTTACCCAGCATTATGTACACATAGTTTGGATTATTTTTCCCTATGTGCATCACTCTGCACTTGTCCACATTAAATCTCATTTGTCATTTAGATGCCCAGGCACCCAGTGTCGTGAGATCCTGTTGCAGTTCCTCACAGTCTGCTCATGTTTTAACTACCTTGAATAACTTGGTGTCGTCTGCAGATTTGATCACCTCACTCTTAACACCCTTTTCCAAATCATTAATGAATACATTAAACAGCACCGGTCCCAATACAGATCCCTGAGGCACACCACTTTTTACATCTCTCCATTGTGAAAACTGACCATTTAGTCCTACCCTTTGCTTTCTATCTTTTAACCAGTTTCTGATCCATAGTAAGACACTACCTCCTATCCCATGACTTTTTAATTTTCTCAAGAGTCTCTCATGAGGGACCTTATCAAATGCTTTCTGGAAATCCAGGTACACTATATCTACTGGGTCTCCCTTGTCCACATGCTTATTTACACCCTCAAAGAATTCCAACAGGTTAGTGAGGCATGACTTACCTTTACTAAATCCATGTTGACTCTTCCTCCGAGTTCCTTCAGAACTCTGGGGTGAATGCCAATTGGCCCTGGTGACCTGTTAGTATTCAGTTTGTCAATTTGCCCTAGAACATCTTCCAACGTCACATTGATTTGTAACAGCTCTTCCAATTCCTCACCCACAGAGCAAGGATTCAGCGTGGGTACCTCCCCAAATCCTCCACAGTGAAGACCGACACAAACAACTCATTCATCTTTTCTGCAATGTCCTTATCCTCCGTGAGCACCCCTTTTACTCCCTTGTCATCGAATGGCCCAGCTGACTCCCTAGCAGACTTCTTGCTTCTGATGCATTTGAAAAAGTTTTTGTTGCTTGTTTTTGCCTCTTTAGCAAGCCTCCCTTCAAAATCTCTCTTTGACTGCCTTATTAACACTTTACATTTATGTTGCCAGTGTTTATGCTTTTTTGTATTATTTTCATTGGGACTAGCCTTCCATTTCTTAAAAGATGGCTTTTTGGCTCTAATAGCGTTCTTCACCTCCCCACTTAGCCACAGTGGAAGACTTTTGGTCTTCCTGCTTTGTTTTTTTAACTTACGGGATGCATTTAATCTGGGCTTCCAGAAGGGTGCTTTTAATGTTCCCTGGTAAATACTATGCCAACCCTGGACATCTCACTTGATGTATATTCAGGATTTTTATTGCCACTAGGGGGAGTGAGAAACTTAATTTCTCTGCTTTTTCCATTATCAAATAATGGGGAAGAGAAAACATTCACCACCACAAAGGGCTACTGGAAGAATTTTAATTTCCCAAGATTCTAATACAGTAGAACTAGGAAATATGCTAATCTTCTTACATTTCCTCTAAAACAAATGCAAAAAGAAAAAACAGTCGCAAACATTATAAGGGGGCTCGCAGTAGTGTATCTTTCCTTTTTAATTAGCTTGTATTTCATCCAGCGACAAGTGCTCACTATACCACCACTAGTGATCCATAGAGTGCATTGAGCATCTATTGGGAGTGTTTGAATAAGAGTCTTAAGTGAGAACAGAGAAAATGAGAAATGGTGGGAGGGTAAGACGATGATGCTAATTGCTCTTAGCATTTTTTTCAAGGGCATTTTAGTTACTAGCTATAGGCTCTGCCAGAGGGGGAAATGAGCCTTACATTCACAACTCAGTACAGGGGTAAAGATCTTTGCTCCCTCTGTATTTAAAGGACAGTGCTAAATGGGGAACCCTGAGTTACTGTCCTCTGGTCTTTGGGAAGTGGGTGGTTGTGTGTCCCCATCACAAGAGTGCAACCAGAACTTTGCAAACGGGAAGCCTTTACCATTACTCCCCAAAGCCCACCCTCTTGAAATTTCCCACTTTGCCTCTTCCTTCCTCCAGACCCCCAGCACTGCAAGTCTCAAGACTGGGGGTGAGGGTGGCAGGGATAGAAAGAAGCTGTGGCAGTAAGGGGAGTGAGGGAACTTTTCATGCAAAAGTCTCATCTGTTTTTCTCCTCTTCCCTGACTCTCGCCCTGTTTCTTACCTTTGCCCTTATTGCTAGTGTATCCTTCTCTTCCCTCCTCTTCACTGATGTGTGCTGCCTTGCATCCATAGGTTTGGGGAAGGAAGGAAAATGGAACTCACCGACACAGCACTGCCTTTTATCAGGTTAAGATTGAGATCCCTGGTGGACAGAAAGTAGTGCCTGGGACTGGAAAAGAGGAGGAAGATGGAGCACAGACTTGTACTGATGGTGGCCAGGTCCTGGGCTCTGTGGCCAAGAGTGAGGCCTTGCACCACTCCTCTGCTGCATCCCAGCTGCATTCTAAAAGTTAATGTTGAAGGAAGGATTATAAAGCTCCCTTTTCTCCCTTATTGCCACTCATGCTGGAAAGGGCAGATTTAAGACTCTTCTCCATCTCCTGTCCCATAGTTGCAGTATAACTTGGGAACTAGGCTGTTACCAGGTGTGCTCTTGCTTGGGAACGTTATAAGAATATTTATTTATTCTGGTTTTTACCTCACCCTTCCCAATAAGGCTCAGGGTGGCTTACAATACACATAAAAACATAGAACAGCAACTAACTGCCCACACCCACCAACACTATCCCTCCCTGCCGCAAAAAGGTCTTGCATCTCTTCCAGAAGATGAGCAGCCTCGGGCTTAGGCAGACCCCAAGAGGAGTGATTTCCATAATTGTGTGGCAGCCACCGAGAACGCCTCTCTGCATGCCCTTGTTGTAAAAACTTAAGGGCAGTTGGTACTTGCAGGGCACGCTCACCTGACCTCAGAGGCCATGATGGAACATAAGAGAAGAAGTGATTTTTCAGATACCACCGGTGTCACAAGCTCGTACACAGGAGGAAATAGCCTACTTTCCTCTCCAAACTCAACACTTGTTCCTCTGACCCTGTCCCCACCAATCTCCTCCATTCTATCTCCCCTGTAGTTACATCCATCACATCCTCAACTTATCACTTCCCACTGCAACCGTTCCTGCTGCCTTCAAACATGCTGTGATCACACCACTCCTCAAAAAACCTTCACTAGACCCTACTTGCCATTCTAACTACTATCCCATCGCCATCCTCCCCTTTGTTGTTGTTGTTTTTGTTATTAATTATTATTTTATTATTATTTTATTAGCATTTATATAGCACTAGCGATGTACCTGGCGCTTTACAGAGAATAAGATAGACATGGTCCCTGCCTGTGAGCTTACAATCTAAAGAAGACGGGGAGGGGAGGCAGGAAAGGGGGAACAGAGGGAGAGACAAGGGATGCAACAATCATGAGGATGCGAGAACTCAGGTACACTCTCTTGGCTTGGTTACAGTACATTGGGAGTTTGCAGATAACAGGTGGGGGATAATCCTGGGTGGGGAATGATTAGCAGGAGTTAGGGAGGGCAGAGCAAAAGAGGTGGGTTTTGAGGAGGGACTTGAATGTACAAAGGGTGGAGGCAAGGCGGATGTGGACAGGGAGGGAGTTCCAGGCGTGCGGGGCAGTGAGGGAGAAGGGACTAAGTCGGTTGGGGGAGCAGGGGAGGCGTGGGAGGGTGAGGGAGGGGATGGAAGAGGAACGGAGTGCTCAAACAGGGGTTTGGAGAGAGATAAGGGCAGAGAGGTGGGGGAGTGAGGTTGTGAAGGGCTTTGCATCCAAACTGCCTGAGCATGCTGTTCAGGTCTGCTGCCTTGACTTCCTTGCAGCTCAGACCATTCTTGATCCACTCAAATCTAGCTTCTGCCCTTTTCCTTCCATGGAGTCAGTCTCAAACAGCCACTTCATGGCCAAGGCCAGGGGCCATTACTCCTCCTCCTCCTTGACCTATCTGCTGCTTTTGACACCATTGGCCACCATCTGCTCCTTGACACTTTGTTCTCCTTTGGATTTCTGGACTTTTCCTATCCTCGTTCTCCCCTTACCTCTGCCACTGCACATATAGTGTATCCTTTGGTGCCTCCGCTACTGCTATCCCACTATCGGTTGGTGTGCCACAGGGCTCAGTCCTCGGCCCTCTTCTCTCTCTACACTTGATCCCTTGGTGATCTGATCTCCTCCTATGGCTTTCAGTACCATCTTTATGCTGATGATTCTTAGATATCTCTCTCTATACCAGAACTTCCACCCAGAATCCAGTCCCAAATCTCATCCCGCAACCTTGGGGTCATCTTTGACTCCTCTTTCCTTCTCTGCTCACATCCAAAACACTGCAAAGACTTGTCGTTTCTTTCTTGATAATATTGCCAAAATCCACTCCTTCCTATCTGAACACACTACTAAAACCCATATCCAATCCCTTAGACTAGCGCAACTTGTTTCTCACAGATCTCCCACTGAGCCACTTACTACAGTCTATTCAAAATTCAGCTGCGACTCACCTTCCCTGCACACCTCTCTCTTCAAATCACTACACCTGCTCTGTATCCACTGTCACATACAGTTCAAGTTTCTCCTGCTCACCTGCAAGTGTCTTCACTCTCCAGCTTCTCAGTACCTCTCCTCTCTTATCTCGCCCTACACCACTACTCACGGCCTCTGTTTTTCGGGCAAGAAGCTCTTACCTCTGCCCTTCTCATCCATCGTCAACTCCTGACTCCACGCTTTCCACCTTGCTGCACTGTATGCTTGGAACAAACTTCCTGAGGTGGTGCATCAGGCTGCTTCCCTGTCCATATTCAATTCTTGCCTAAAGTCCCACTTCTTCGAGATCATATTTAAATCATGAACCCAGGCCCTACATATCATAACCTTGTGGATTTCAACCATTTTAACTGAAATAAATAAATATACTGAATACCTGCATCCTGTAGTCCATTAGTCATAGGAAAACTTTTATTTGTAGTTGTCTTTGTCTTGATTAGATTGTAAGCTCCAAGGAGCAGGATCTGTCTTTATGTTATGTGTATCTGTACAGCACTCTATACGAATAGTAGTGCTATAGAAGTGATTAGTAGTAGTTTAGGGCTTTTTAGGTCAAAACCAGCACCTTTAAAATCATGCCTAGAAAGCTATTGGCAACCAGTGCAGACTTGGGAACACTGATGTAATGTGCTCATGGTGACTCACTCCCAACAGAAGGTGGCCCGTCACATTCTGCACACACTTCAGCTTCCGAACCATCATCGAGTGCAGCCCCACGTAGAGCACGTTGTGGCAGTCTAGCCTCGAAGTTACGAAGGCATGGATGGTGGTGGCCAAGTCAGTGATTGATGAAAAAGACTGCAGCCTTCTCACCAGATGAAGTTGTATCACCTCGGTCGTTATTTTTTCCTATTTTTACCCTGCCCTTCCTGAATGGCTCAGGGTAGCTTACAAACATATAAAATAGCATATATAAAACAGCAGAAAAATTCCAATGCCCCAACAACCTTTTTCCTCTCCCTTCTCCTATCCCACCCCACCTTCATCCCAAAAACCCTCTTTCAACCCCATCCCAAACCTCCCAACCAGTCCCTATCCCCCTGGCCAAATGCTTTTTTAAACAAAGAAGTTTTACACCATCTCTGGAAGATGCTTAGGCCCGGGCTCAGGTGAACCTCCAGGAGAAGGGAGTTCCACAAAACTGGGACAGCGACCGAGAACAGCCTCCTGCTCACTTCCATCCTACGGACAAGAGTAGCAGGTAGAACCTGCAAGATAGAGGAACATGGTAGGACAGGCAGCCCTGTGAGGCCTGCCCTGTTTAGAGCTTTAAAGGTCAACACCTTGAATTTGTGCCTGGAAGACTATAGGCAGCCAGTGCAGACTTTGGAGCACTGGTGTAACATGCTCCCTGCAACTTGTCCCCACAAGGAGCTGAGCTACCGCATTCTGCACCAGCTGCAGCTTCTGAGCAGTGATCATGGGCAGCCCCATGTAGAGCACGTTGCAGTAATCTAGCCTCAGGGTGATGAAAGCATGGATGACAGTGGCCAGATCAGAGTCAGAAAAAAAAGGCCATAGCCTCCTCACCAGATGGAGTTTGTGAAAAGCGCTCCTGGCCACCACCACAACCTGAAAATCCAGGTGTAGCAGAGGATTCAGAAGCACTCCAAGGCTGCAAGCCTGATTGACCAGAGGGGGCCAGACTCAATCAATAAAAAGAGTCCCAATCCCTTCCAAGTCACAAGGCTAGCCAACCATAATCACTTCAGTCTTGTCAGGACTCAGCGTCTATCATCTCGCCCTCGTCCAGTCCCCAACCACAGCCAAACATTAGGTAAGCACCAAGATTTCAGGACCTGGGTTAGATGAAAAGGAGAGGTGGAGCTGGGTGTCATCAGCATATTGATGGCACTCCATCCCAAACCTCTGAATGATCTTGACCAGAGGCCTCAGATACGTAAACACCTAGAATGCAGAACCTGGGTCAGATGAAAAAAAAGAGAGGAAACTGGGTGTCATCAGCATACTGAAGACACTTCACTCCAACTCTCCAAACAGTCTCACTCAGGGGCTTCAGATATACATTGAACAGGAGTGGAGACCAAATGAAACCCTGCAGGACCCCAAAAGAAAACTTCCAAGGGGATGATGAGCCACCGCTCATCACAACCTTCTGGGTCCTTTCAGCCAGGAATGAGTGGAACCACTCAAGAGTGGTCCTGCACAACCCACCAGGTCCCACAGCCATGTCAACAACACCCCATGATCAACTGTATCAAAGGCCACTGAAAAATCTATCCATATCAACAGGATACATCCCCCCTGTTGATTTCCAATTGGAGATTGTCAGACAAGGCCACAAGCGCAGTCTCTGTACCATACCCAGGGCGAAAGCCTGACTGCCATGTATCCAAGAATCCAATACCATGTAATAAATAACAACATTTTATTTTAATTAACACACTTGGTGATTTTGGTGCACATTTGTGTTTACAAAACTTAAAAATTAGGATATTGTGGAGAGACCTGATTCTTTTGACCAAATGATTCCAAGAACTGCACCAAAAATTCTGCTCTGGTCCTGCCACTGTTTTAGCAGATCTCAATTAATATTAATTTTAGAGAACTTTTGAAAACTTGGCTATCACTTATGGAATGTTGCAGTGTTACCTGGACTGTGGTGTAAATAGCAGCTTCCCCACAATAAGCTATTATAAATCTGATTATTAAAACAGATGGAAAGAAGGCGAAGCTGCTGCAACAAGTTATGCCAGTCAGAATTACCTTAAAACCTATGCACACAACATATTGCATAAGGTTATTTCAAACCATTAACATTTGTTTTTGGACACAGTAACATTTACTGGACATTAAAGAATGTTCCAATTCATGTGGGCTATCTAAGTCAGTTAACGAATATGAATGTGTAGTACATAAGAATATAAATATAATTCATTTCAAAGCTACTTGTATCACAAGAAATGAAATTTAATGAGAATTGGTAAGTAATTTCAAAGAGCTAGAATTTGAAATTTTCCTCTGTCATTAAGAGGGTGCTAAATAGATCTGACTTTAATGCTGCTAGGGGCCAAGTCCTTCCTTTGTTAAAATGTTATGGTTTTTGTATATCGGTATCTATATATCAGTCCACTTTAGACCTGAATAATGAAGGTACGCTGATCATGAATCAAGCTGAATATTATGGTTATGAGCTGTAACTTGGAAAGAAACTGGTACGTTCTGTATTTTATTCTAAACATCTGTACTCTGTATCAAAGTATCTGCAGGCTTTTAAATAAGTTAATTTATATATTGCATTTGCCATATGTCTGTCTGCCATTAATACAATGATTGGATTGTAATTTTAATCCATTGGTCAATTTTAAATCAAAAACTGCACTTAATGCTGGAAATATAATGTGGTGTGTATTAGAGATATTTCTTCCTTGAAAGTTTACTCATTTCGTAGTCTATTCATAGAACTTGCTAAAAATTCTACACTATGTAGGATGGAAAGAAAATGATGCAAGGAATTTTTTAAAAAAATTCAAGGTATGTTTTACATCATGTTAACATTTCTATTGAATTCAGGTTTTATAAACACTTGTTTTCACAAATTGTAGTTTCATGCCAAACTTTATTGCAGTTTTTTAATAGGTGTTGGTTAATGGCCCAGCACTCAATGCATTTTTTTTTTTTTTCAAAAGCATGACAGTGATATATTGCATGGCTGTGATGCTAATTGAGGGGAGTGGGGGGTAATGATTCTGTAAAAATGCTTTATATTTTTCCTTATGTTCTGCTAATGTATTTTAGCTTTACTGGTACACCAGAAGGCCAGGATGGAACGACTTCAACGAGAACTTGAGATTCAAAAGAAAAAGCTGGATAAACTAAAAACAGAAGTAAATGAAATGGAGAATAATCTAACACGAAGGCGCCTGAAAAGATCAAATTCTTTTACCCAAATTCCTTCAGTAAGTTATAAACTCTGGAGACTGTAAATTTACCGCAATATTTGTTCATTTTACCTAGAAATAAATTGACTTTCTGTACCAGTTTACAGTGCGATATGCTTCACTTAGCAAGAAACATTAACCAAATGGTATTATATTCTGCACTGTGAAGTCTCATGTTGGCTTTCCAAGAGAGTCTCATGTTGTGGTTTATTTATTTATTTATTTATTTATTTATTTATTTAATTTTCTACCCCGCCCCTCCTGCCACAGGCAGCTCAGGGCAGCTTACAAATTCTAAAACATCAATTAAAATCACATAAAAGGAGGAAGAAAAAAATAACATCCCAACCCCCCTCCCATTACCCATCTCCCCTGCCAAAAGCGTGGCGGAAGAGCCAGATCTTACAACTTCTCCGAAAGGAGGGAAGGTCCATGGCCAGCCGAGCCTCTACCGGAAGGGAGATACACAGCCGTGGCATAGCCACCGAGAATGCCCTCTCTTGCGTGGCCCCCCCCAAAAAACACAGGGTACCTTGAGCAGGGCACCACCGAATGACCACAGGGGCCGATCCAGGACCCGAGGAGTGAGGTGGTCTCGCAGATAGGCAGGGCCCAGGCCATTTAGGTTTTATAGGCCAAAACCAACACCTTGAATCGTGCTCAGAAAACCACTGGTAGCCAGTGCAGAGAATGGAGCACTGGTGTAATGTGCTCCCAGCGGCCCAATCCCACTAAGAGACGGGCCACCACATTCTGTACCAGCTACAATTTCCGAGCCGTCACCATGGGTAGCCCCACATCGAGTGTGTTACAGTAGTCTAATCTAGAGGTGATGAAAGCATGGATGACAGTGACCAGGTCCGAGTCCAGAAGAAATGACCGAAGCCGTCGCACCAGATGTAATTGACATCCTAAAGATCTCGAAGACCTGAATAGCTGGATCTCAAGTCTGCAGTGTGTTTGAGTCACAGTACTTCTTCCATCCTTAACACTCTGGCCATCTGCTCTTTGTTTCATCTGTCTTTGTTATACAGATAACAATAAGATATTCAAAAAGGAAAGTGAAAGTTTAGTTATCCCTGCTCCAATTTTCAGTGATAAAAGAGCATAATGTCTTGTCAAAAACATCAATAATGGTGGATTGCTTGCTGTTCAGTAGCCTGAAGCCAAAACCCCAATAGCTATATCAGTCTTTAATAATAGGACCACTTGTTGTTGTTGTTGTTTTTGTTATTAATTATTATTTTATTATTATTTTATTAGCATTTATATAGTTATAGGACAGTTAAATGGTTTCTTTGCCCTGTTGGGACCAAAGGTGAGCTGTTTGGCATAAAGGCAGTAAAGATGATGATTGCAAAGTTGATACTCTCATCTTCAATCCCAAAATAAGCTTGAGTGCATACCTGTATTAAATGTGAGTAATGATAAAGGAGAACAGATTTGTAACACACATTTGTTTCATTTTTTCAGCTTGAAGAAATGCAACAGTTAAGAAGTTGTAACAGGCAGTTGCAGATAGACATAGATTGCCTAACCAAAGAGATTGATCTTTTTCAAGCAAGAGGTACAGTATGCTCTTGTCGGTATGGATTGGTAGCAGGAAACTTCCCCATTTTTCCTTTTCCATCTCCCTTTGAGTACATTTAATCAACCAAACAGACTATCTTATCCTGAATTGTTTTCATGATTAAAGAACTATAATTTGAGATTCCTTCGTTTTGGTGGCATATAATCCATTTCATACATGTCTGGGGCTAAAATATACCTCACTATGCTTGTTTTCAGCATCAAAATAGATCATTTCATACAATTTGAAAATGTGATGGGCTATTTTTCATTGATCAAAGCATGGAAAAATGGGTCTGAGTGCATGACCGATATTCCTCACACATATTTTTAACCTTTCATCTAGCCCCCATACAGGACAAAAAAATGTTTCAGATTTTTCTCCAAAATGCCCATCCTCTTCTTCCCTCCTCAGCTGTAGGGACATACGCCTTTGGTCATGGAAGTTGAAGGCTATGCACCTGCAGGTAAGGAGGAAAAAAAACAGTAATGTAATAAAGGGAAAATATTGACCACCTACAAGAAGCTGTGAAACATGGCCAGCAACCCTCTTTTATACCTGACAAGGGAAATCAGTGGGTAAAGCAGCCTTTTTTGTTGCAGCCCTCTGACTTTGACCTCCACTGAGTGACTAGCATAGCTGTGCCTGGTGGAAGGTGCACAATACATACTCACGTCATCAGTACACTACATTTAGAGATACACCATGTGACTGTGACAAGAACTGCTTTCTTCAAATTACAGGAGTCACTCATTCTGTGCCCAAGCCTAAAACAAGGCCCTCAAGTTCAGGGCAATCCTCGCTCAAACCTCTTCTGATCTGCTAGGTGTGTGGCATCACTAGAGAAACTCTGTCTTAATCTTAATGTAGTATTCGTGCCAGTATTCAGTATACCTGACTCTGGCATGTACAGCTAATGTTTGATGTGTATAGGACCAGGCAGTCTGCCACTCATACAGCCCCAGAACAAGAAAGGACAAGTACCAGAGACTTTTGGTCAATCCAGTAGCCCTCATTTTTTATTCCAGAAGCTGTCCAGCCCCAGATCCCCTTCAGGGTTTTCTACATTTTCCCCACAGTTGACAGTTTCACTGCAGCAGTCAGGAGCCCCATTGGCAGTGAAACTGATCAGATTTCGGGTGGTGGTTGGGAGACTAATCAAGGAAAAATAACTTTTGTGGGGGGATGGCAGGAGTCTGAAGAGCCTGTTCAGCCACGACTCATTGACTGCAGAGATTCAGGCACGGGGACTCCCTGGGATGTAGTAGACATCATGGGATGACTTGAACACAGGGTTTCCACAGCATATGGGGGTTACATGGACTGCAGTGTGTGTCGTCTCAGGACATAGAGCCTAAGAGGGATTGGGGAGATAAAGAGATTAGGTACTCTACTATGGAAATTACATGGGAGGTCCCATAAAAACTTTACTCTGCCATTTTTCTTGCTACTATGTAGTAGCAGTACAGAAATTTGTCATGGACGGACCATTATCTCCTTCAGGCCGGTCTTCTAGCGCACCCCCTCCAGAAGGGGAAGGGACCACTTAGGATGGTCCGCCCTCGGAGGCTGATGGAACCCCAGCGGTTCCAAGAGGTCCTGAGGGAATTAACCCTGGACTTGGACGGCCACTCTGTGGATGAGCTAGT
>QEPC01001533.1:10771042-10811486 GCA_003113815.1 Sphenodon punctatus
TTCCTCTCGGGGAGGAGCCAACGGGTAGTGTTGGGGGAGGAGACATCGTGCCCCCGCGCTTTATCGTGTGGCGTTCCGCAGGGTTCGATCTTGTCTCCGCTGTTGTTTAACATCTATATGCAGCCCTTGGGGGAGGTGGTAAGAGGGTTTGGGGTGCGGTGTCACCAGTATGCTGATGATACTCAGCTGTACCTCTCTTTTGCTACTGATCCGGGCCCTGCCATCTCGTTGCTATCCCAATGTTTGGAGGCCGTGGCGGAGTGGATGCGGCTGAGCAGACTGAAGCTCAACCCCGATAAGATGGAGGTGATGTTGATAGGGAGAGGAGAGGGGGGGTGGCCCCCCTGGTTGGGGGAGTCCGCCCTCCTATAGCTCAGCAGGTTCGGAGTCTGGGGGTGATATTGGATGTGGACTTCCGCCTGGAGCGGCAGGTGGAGGCAGTCGCTAAGGCTGCCTTCCGCCAGCTGTATCTGGTGCGTAGGCTGCGTCCGTATGTCTCCGGCCCCGGACCTGGCCTCCCTCATCCATGCTTTCGTCACCTCGAGGCTCGACTACTGTAACGCGCTCTACGTGGGGCTTCCCTTGTTCTTGGTTCGGAGGCTGCAGCTAGTGCAGAATGCGACGGCTCGTCTCCTTACGGGGCCAGGCTGTCGGGAGCACATTACACCTGTGCTCCGAGCTCTGCGCTGGCTGCCGATAGCGTGCCGAGCCAAGTTCAAGGTTTTGGTGATGATCTATAAAGCCCTACACGGTCTCGGCCCCTCATAACTCACGGACCGCCTCGCCGTCCGTGCCCCAGGGCGGCTCCTGCGGTCTGCCGGGGGTGCCTTCCTGGAGGTCCCCCGTGTTAAGCGGGGGGCCACAATGGAGAGGGCATTCTCGGTAGTTGGGCCGTGGCTTTGGAACTCCCTTCTGGAGGAAGCTCGCCTGGCCCCTAGCCTGTTAACATTCCGGCAAAGTTGTAAGACCTGGCTGTTCGCCCAGGCCTTTGGGAGGGAGGGTGGGTAGGGTGAGGGGTCTAGCTCTACCTACTGTGGTTTTATGTATAACTTAGCCCTGTTTTAATATTTTATTGTATTTATGAGAGTTTTTTATGGTTTTATTGTATTTTAATGTTTTTGGAAGCCTCCCCGGGCTGCATGGCAGGAGGGGTGGGGTAGAAATCTATCAAATAAATAAATAAATATAAATAAATAAATTTAGTTATCAGGGTTAAGGTTACGTGGGTGCAGTTTTTGTTGTTGTTTTGCTGGTAAATATGGTGTGAGTGATAACTGCGGAATCTTGAGAGTGCATATATGTCAATAAGGGGTAAAAAGCTTGTTATTCAAGCAGGGCTCCATGCACTCTCACCAATGTGGAGCTGCGCCTCTGCAGATAGGCTTCAGGAACCTTCTAGAAGCAGTTCATCCATCACACTCTACAGCCCCTCCCCTCATGTCTTGTGCTATTGGCAGGATTGTAGTGAGGCTATAAATAGGAAGGGCAGAGCATGAGGTACTTCAGTTCCTTCCAACCGCCACAGCATTTGGTAGTTAGGGACAGCCTTCTTCGGTTCTTCCCTGTGAGGAATCGTATATAGCGGTTATGTATCATTCATTAAAAAAAGAAAGAAAGAAAAAGAAGACTTCTCCTTCTTCATCCCTTAGACGGAGTTCTGCCATCAGGCTGGTTTGATGACGGCTGCCTGTAAAAAGGGAGGCTTTAAAAAATGTTTTACCTGCCCAACTTCTATTCCATTCCTAGATCTACATGATCAATGCCTCATTTGCCTTGGAGAGGCTCATAAACCCACTGGATGCTCCATATGTGCAAGCTTATTGGGAAGAGCTATAAACGATGGTAAAATGTGCCATCAGTTCATGCTGATGAAAAATGTGCTTTTGGCACTGGAAGGTCTTCTAAATCATCTGCTCAGTCCCGGGCACTGGGACCTCTTTCTAAATCATCCCAACCATCCTCCTTGGTGATGCCTTCTTCACAAGCACTGACCTTATCTCTGACACCGGCTTACCCAGTATCGACCTGTCCAGTACAGGCTCCTTCTCTGGCACCATCTCCTTCTGCACTGTCCTTACCCATACTGGTGTCATTCTTTTCTTCAGCAGCTCCAAAAGTGAACAAGCTAAAAGTCTCATCTTTTCTCCAGTCCTTCAAAGAGACCAGAAAAGAGAGGAAATAATAGAGAACAGATTGGCCTAAAAAGAAATGGAGGGATAAATCACATGGGGATGAGACCCCTTCTTTTTAAAAATAATAATAATATATATATTAGAAGAAAACATCAGGTTACTCTTTGGCCACTTCACCATGCATAGGGGGAGAACCAATTACAATCTGTGAATCACCAAAAACTCCTGTCTCCATTTCAGCTGCTCCCTCAGGAACCCCAAGAGGTTCTCTAGTGGAATTACCTATATGTTACTCCCACTCCTCGTATCTAGACACAGATGATCCAACTCAAGGCTCTCTGGCTCAGCCTAATCACCCATCTCGGCCCTCACCTATAAGCAAAGATAAGCGGCCTGCACCAAGCTTGTACCCCCATTCTCGTGTCCATATCTACAACACTCAATGCCATACTCTTCAGCATGAATGTTGGGACAACCACCCTGGGCTTCTTGGATGTACTGGCCCTCACCAAAATACCAGCCTCTCCCATGGGAACCTTTGTACCAGCCACCATATAATCAGTTCTGCCATCCCAATTCCACATCTAAGCCAGGCAGATCAACTCCCTCAGTTTCTCTAGGGAGACCACTAACCTTGAACTCATTGCCTGCCCTGATCATGAGTGCTGGGGTGATTCCTCCTGTAAGGGAGTCTCAAATCCTGCTCACACAGTTAACTCCAGCATTGAGATCCATACTGGGATCTGCAAAACCTAAGGTGTCCTTGACTAGTGCGCCTCAAGACCCTCAAACATCCACAATCGCTGTAGTTAAAGTTCCATCAGAACATCTACCTTTAACTTTCACTCCTTTGTTACCCCCCGTACCAGCAGCATTGCATCTTTCAGTAGCTTCAGTACCACCAATCCTTGAAGAACTTTCTCTTCCTTTAGCACAGTGTATCCCTACCACTTCTCCTTCATTGGTGCCGGTATCACAACCCCATTGAACCCAACACCTGTAATAGCACCAAGCATGGTGAATACTACGGCTCTAGTACTGTTTACACCCACTATACCTACGCTGACAAAAGCTTTTATTGAAGACCAGCAGCTACCAAAGGAAGAATCCCTGCCTTTGAAGAGGCCCTCCCATCCCAAATCAGACATTTCTCAGATACTTCGTCATCTCCTTCAAACATACCAAATACTAGTTCTACAGAATCTGAAGACTGATCGTCCTCCCCTTCGGACGTGGCCCAAATCACCGCCTCTGAGGACCATAAGAGTTTCAATCTTTAATTTGCAAGATGGCAATGCTCTCACTTTAAAGATGGTCCCAGTTGAAGAGAAGAATTGTGATCCTATATATAGAACTTTACATAAACATGCCCGTACCAAGGTTACACCACCTCTATCTAAGAAGCTTATGAAGAATTTGAGAACTCGTTAGAAAACCCCCTCATCGAAACTTCCAATTGGCTTGCAATATAGCACATTCTGTCCTGTACTACCAGAGGACTACAAGATGTTTATAAAGCACCCTACACCCAACTCCATGGTCATCCAGGCATCTACAGAGACAGCAGAGTAAATCCACTGACCTCACCAGTGCATAGGGATAGTCGAAAAATTGATCTGTTTGGTTCACATACCTTCTCCTCTGCTACAATGATCTTAAGAGCATTGAAATACACTTTTGTGACGTCCACCTGTCATTGCTTCTTCTGGGAGAAGATTACACCTATCCTCTAGCATCTTCCACGAGAGTTTGAACAGAAAGCTTGATGTAATCAAGGCAGAGGGCCTATATCTAGACCAGTCACAACTAACCACCATGACCCATATCCCTGATTCAGCGGCACAAGCAATCACAAATGGCATTGCCACTAGAAGACATTCTTGGCTACAATCCACTGCTCTGGCCTACCGAAACAGAAATAGAATCAAGAACTTCCCATTCAATGAGGGAGGCCTCTTTTCTTCCAATACTGATGAAATTCTGGCTAAGATAAAGTATACTAGAAGAACTGCCTTTGCCCTAGGCATCGCCTATAAAACTTAAAAGGAGGTGCACTACCACACTACCTTACAAATCTGCCAGGTACTTCTGCAGGTTATACACTGCAGTCAAGAAGGTACTTCCCCCACTTCCACTCATCCATTCTTAGACCAGAAGACTGTAGAAGTCTAAACAGAGGTCTTGGGTTTAACCTTTATATCTAAAACAAAAAACCTAAAGGCTTAAAAAAACGTTAAAGGCAGAACCATTTCCCAAACAAATAACTTTACTTTTCAAAACCATTTCACAAAATACATTTTCCCGAACTTAAACTCCAAAAAAACATGAAAATTAATTACAATTCCAGTTTTTTAAAAATTTAACATACATTACAACAAAAACTAAACACCAAAAAGAATGGAAATTATTTCCAGATTTATATCCATATGCCATAATTACCAACATTATTTACGGAAGATATGTACATACTTTATTGCCATACATGCTTACTCTTATTAGTTTACCACTAACTAAACATATCACGTTATTTCTTTACAGGACATTTATTTATTATCAGAAGTAGTCTACTAACATTTTTTCAAGATGCCTTAATTCTGTCCTTTTGTACAGAATTGCATTTATATACAACCGATTGTATAAAGTTGTCTGCACTGACATTGTCAACTTGTCATTGTATAAAGTGTATACAATTTCTATACATGTAAAGGATAGAGTTACGGCAGTTTGAAAAAAATGTTTGTAGGCGACTTACGATAATAAACAAACGTCCTGTGAAGAAATAATGTGATACGTTTAGTTAGTGGTAAATCGTAATAAGAGTAAGCATGTATGGTAATTAAGTACATATCTTTCGTGAACATTGATGATAAATTATGGAACATAGATGGATTATGATAAATTATGGAACATAGATTATTTCCATAAATCTGGAAATAATTTCCATGCCTTTTGGCATTTAATTTTCGTTGTAATGTATGTTAAATGTTTTTTAATTGGAATTGGAATTTTCATGGTTTTTTGGAGTAAGGAAAAAATGATTTTGTGAAATGGTTTTGAAAAGGCAAGTCTTTTTTGTTTTGGAAGCTGTTCTGCCTTTAACGTTTTTTGAAACCTTTAGGTTTTTGTTTTAGATAATTTATTTGGTTTTGGGAGGGTTCCCGGATCTGGACCTTGGATTCAGTTGTTACATACCCTGGGATTTTGAAAATTACTATTTAGGGATGTTTAAGCCAGTCACATAGAGAGACCTTGCCCTCTGAGGGCATGGATCTGGCCCCCAGCAGGGCAAAGGTTCCCCATCCCTGCCTTAAACCATGCGGTAAGTTTGCAGATGTTATTTGAAAAGCTTGCTTTGAGTAACAGATGGGAATGGGGCTTGGGAAGTTGTGCGGGGGGGAGAGGAGGAGAAGCAGGGCTGGAGGGGGGGGGTCGGTTTCAGGCTGGGGAAGCTGCGGGGTAGGTGACAGGTGGAAGCGGGACTTGGGAAGTTGTGCGGGGGGGGATGGAAGGAGAAGCAGGAGTGGGGTCCACAAGGTACTTTACTCTTTCCAGGTGGCCATCAAAACAGGCAGCCCTAAGCGGGGTTGAGTTTAACAGATGCTCCATGATTTAATAAAGACCGAACCACCTTCAAATGACCAGCAGCAGAAGCTGCCCATAATGGAGGAGCTCCCTCAGTGGTCTCACCATCAAAATTCACCGAGCCACCAACTTCTGGCGCAGCGCAGCAATGTTCCAGCAGATATTTCACCATGTCATGGTGCCCATAATGGGCTGCTATGAGAAGTGGTGTGGCACCATTGTTTTTTTCTGACACTAGCAAAGCCATTTCTTCTTTAGTTATGTTTGCCAGCAACTTAGTGAGGAGCCGCAGCTTGTCATCATGAGTTGCACTGAACACTGCTGTCTTTAGATCCATTTAGTCTGTCCCCCCCCTTGAAGGATACACAACTGGCTTTCTTCAGTATCTTGGATAATAAAACCTACTGGAAACAGAGTTCAAAGGGAGTGTCCACACCCTTTTCTTAGTAGATCTGTGTTACCTTTTTATACAGACATGAAGATACTAATAAGCTGAATTAAGTCATAACACAAAGAACACAGTGTTCAGGAATCTTCCTGAGGCTTTGGGGGCCCTGTCAGCTCCCTCTCAGTGGAGTCACCTTCACAGCAAAGCTGCTGCTGCCACCTCCTCACCCCACGCTTCCTCCAGCTCCTCCATGACAGGCGGCTCCCTACTTCAGCTAGCCTTTCCCCAACCAGCCACTCCAGTAACTATGCACAGCTGAGATTGTTGCCGGCGGCTGCTCAAACCCCAAAGGGGCACTTGGGGGTGCCACTTTGTGCAGGGAGGATGGAGGAGAAGTGGGGGTGGGCAGTTTCAGGCTGGGGACATTGTGCGGGTGATGGTCTTCACCTGGGCTCCTTGGGAGGCAGAGGAGCTGGGCCTGCTGGCCAGGAGCAGAGGCTGGGGCTGCAGCAGAGACAGTGAGGAGCCGGCAGCATGACGCGGTGGCATGGCAGAGCCAGCTGCAGTGGCGGGGAGGCTGCCATGCTGGGACCGGGCTGGCTGGTCCATACGGAGTGAATGAATAAAAGTAATACAACTTTCCATATCACTGCACATGCACCAGCCAGCAGAACTGTGTTTTTAATGTTTAATAACTCGATTTTTGCTGCACCAAGCACTGTCATGTTACATTGGCACTTGGTGGCCATCCCACACTCCAAGGCTGTGAAGTCTGGGGGTTCAACTCGTTGGTGTGGGGGGAGGAGATATGGATTGCTCAGAATCCTCCCCATGGAGTGAATGAATAACTGTCACGCAACTTTTTTTTGGAAGGTGGGAAGGAAGCTTTGCTATTCCTCCCTGGTCCATTTCAATTCCTCTTACAGCAAACTTTTTAAAAGATCACTGCATTTTGTTTGGGTGGAATGGTATTCTGAAGCGATGGCTGAACTTTTTTTGATGACTTTTACCCTTTTGCCGGTGGCTTTCTGTGACAAAGTAATTTAAATGAAACTGTGTTTAATAACTCGTTTTTGGCTGCACCAATAATTATCACATTACACTGACACTTGATCTAGATCTCACACTTCAAGGCTGTGAAATCTAGGGGCTCAACCCATTGTGGGCGAGGAGATATCGATGATTCAAAATAGTAGGGACTCTGCATTTTGACCACAGCCAATTAACTTTTCAACAATTATAAGTTTTTATTTTCTGGCTTCTTCAAACTTTGAACATATGATGGTCCCCACAAATATAAGCCATTAATACATTTTCACAACTGTAGCTCAAGCAGTTTCTACAAAATCGGGGCTTCAGCAGTTCCTTGTTTATAATGGAGAGTGGTTCTGCCTTAAACTTTCTTGCAGCTAGTGCTGCAAGAAAATCTGGGGAGCTGTGAACCATGTTCCATGAGCTTCGCCCACTTTTTTCTTTTAGGGTTTTCCTCTCATGTAAAATGATGGTGTCTCAGTACGTCAGGCAAATGGGTTCTTGAGATCATAGAGAGAGGTTACACCATCCAATTTCAATCTTTCCATCACCTGAACCATAAACTCTTCCCTCTTCAGGGACACATTTCACAAGGCAATATTGGCACAGGGTGTCCAAACCCTCATCTCTAAGAGAACTATAGAGGAGGTTCCTCTGAGATTTCCAGGAGGAGGTTTTTTTTTCCAAGTACTACTCCCCAAATGGGATGGGGGCTTAAGACCTATTCTAGATTTAAGATACCTCAACAACTTTATTAGATCCTTTAAGTTCAGAGTGGTAATCTTGTTTATGGTGCTCCCATGTTCATGCAAGGATATATGGTTTGCAGCTCTCCATTTACAAGGTGCTTATTTCCATATTAATATTTGCCCATCACATGCAAAATACTTGCAATTGATCTGCAATGGAAATCACTATCAATACGCAGTCCTCCTCCTCAGCCTCTTTACGATGCCAAGGGTTTTTTACAAAACGTTTTGCCCCTGTAGCAGCTTCTTTTGCTGTTTTTCCTTATTTTAGATTATTGGCTTATAATTTCAAATACTTAACAAAAACTTACTGGAGACTTGCAGACCATTTTAGATCTCCTCCAACAATTGCATAATGGGGTTCCTCATTAACTTCCAAACAGCTTTCCTAACACCATTCCATTCAATTCATAGATGCACTTGAACTTGAGCAAGCAGAGAGTGTTTTTCCCATTTGACAAATTCCTTACAATTCAGAACTTCATAGACAATCTCAACCAGGAACTATGTTAGTTTGAGCCTTCCTACAGATTCTAGGCCACATGGCCTCTACAATAGTCATGCAGCATTCAAAACTTCACATGAAACCTTTCCAACACTGACTGGTGAGCATTTACATACCATCTTGAGACTCGCTTACCAATTACATGACCGTACCACCTTCCATCTTCCGGACACTGCACTTCTGGACAGTAGAAGAAAATCTTCTACAGGGCATGTACCTTTCCTTCAAACCTCTCTGCAAGTTGTAATTACCACCAATGCTTCCCTTTCAGGATGGGATGCCCATTTCAATGGCATGGAAGTCAGTGGCCCCTAGAACAGATGGTTATGTATGTTACATATCAATCTTCTAGAACTCAGAGCAATCAGGTTAGCTCTGAAGGGCTTCCTCTGCATCCAGAGTAGAGCTGAAATGTAGTCTTTGGAATTATATGGAAATTGCAGAATTTTGGGGTCTTCGACCCGGAAACATTAGTTTCCAAAGTTCAGGAAAGCACAGCCGTTCTTTGGAAAACTTCAGAAGCGCCTACGCGCCTGGGCCTGACTGAAGAAGTTCCCAGAAGCTTCTGGAAACAGTGCCATATTTGGTAGGGAGGGGGGATGGAAGGGAACAATTGAGTCATGGGGTAGGGCAGGACTGCCTATGTATATGGCCAATGCTGGGACATGGGGGTNGCAACTTAGTGAGGAGCCGCAGCTTGTCATCATGAGTTGCACTGAACACTGCTGTCTTTAGATCCATTTAGTCTGTCCCCCCCCTTGAAGGATACACAACTGGCTTTCTTCAGTATCTTGGATAATAAAACCTACTGGAAACAGAGTTCAAAGGGAGTGTCCACACCCTTTTCTTAGTAGATCTGTGTTACCTTTTTATACAGACATGAAGATACTAATAAGCTGAATTAAGTCATAACACAAAGAACACAGTGTTCAGGAATCTTCCTGAGGCTTTGGGGGCCCTGTCAGCTCCCTCTCAGTGGAGTCACCTTCACAGCAAAGCTGCTGCTGCCACCTCCTCACCCCACGCTTCCTCCAGCTCCTCCATGACAGGCGGCTCCCTACTTCAGCTAGCCTTTCCCCAACCAGCCACTCCAGTAACTATGCACAGCTGAGATTGTTGCCGGCGGCTGCTCAAACCCCAAAGGGGCACTTGGGGGTGCCACTTTGTGCAGGGAGGATGGAGGAGAAGTGGGGGTGGGCAGTTTCAGGCTGGGGACATTGTGCGGGTGATGGTCTTCACCTGGGCTCCTTGGGAGGCAGAGGAGCTGGGCCTGCTGGCCAGGAGCAGAGGCTGGGGCTGCAGCAGAGACAGTGAGGAGCCGGCAGCATGACGCGGTGGCATGGCAGAGCCAGCTGCAGTGGCGGGGAGGCTGCCATGCTGGGACCGGGCTGGCTGGTCCATACGGAGTGAATGAATAAAAGTAATACAACTTTCCATATCACTGCACATGCACCAGCCAGCAGAACTGTGTTTTTAATGTTTAATAACTCGATTTTTGCTGCACCAAGCACTGTCATGTTACATTGGCACTTGGTGGCCATCCCACACTCCAAGGCTGTGAAGTCTGGGGGTTCAACTCGTTGGTGTGGGGGGAGGAGATATGGATTGCTCAGAATCCTCCCCATGGAGTGAATGAATAACTGTCACGCAACTTTTTTTTGGAAGGTGGGAAGGAAGCTTTGCTATTCCTCCCTGGTCCATTTCAATTCCTCTTACAGCAAACTTTTTAAAAGATCACTGCATTTTGTTTGGGTGGAATGGTATTCTGAAGCGATGGCTGAACTTTTTTTGATGACTTTTACCCTTTTGCCGGTGGCTTTCTGTGACAAAGTAATTTAAATGAAACTGTGTTTAATAACTCGTTTTTGGCTGCACCAATAATTATCACATTACACTGACACTTGATCTAGATCTCACACTTCAAGGCTGTGAAATCTAGGGGCTCAACCCATTGTGGGCGAGGAGATATCGATGATTCAAAATAGTAGGGACTCTGCATTTTGACCACAGCCAATTAACTTTTCAACAATTATAAGTTTTTATTTTCTGGCTTCTTCAAACTTTGAACATATGATGGTCCCCACAAATATAAGCCATTAATACATTTTCACAACTGTAGCTCAAGCAGTTTCTACAAAATCGGGGCTTCAGCAGTTCCTTGTTTATAATGGAGAGTGGTTCTGCCTTAAACTTTCTTGCAGCTAGTGCCACACAGAGAGAGATCTCCACACAGAGAGAGATCTCTTCACAACACGAGAGAATGCCCAGTGTCCCCTGCTTTGCATTAGAGCAAAAACAATGCAATGTAATCCATAAGCAATGCATTCCTGATCCACTGGGGAGAGAATCTCATTTACACTTTTCCACCCTTGCCACTGATTCCCAGATTCCATCAGAAACTACATTGGAACCTACCCACAAGTATCCTCACAGTGCCAGACTGGCCCAGACAACCCTGATACACCCAGTTGATAAGCATGTCTGTGAAGCGCTGTCATCTACCAGCCTTGCAGGATCAACTATCCCAAAACAGTGGGAACATACTCCATGTCTTCTCCCTACATCTAATAGCTTGGGTGATATCTCCTTGACCTCTGGAGCACTTAGCTGAATTGCCTGAAGATGTCCCTCATATTCTGACGCTGCCTGAAAACTTTCAACAAATAAGACCTACGGGACCATGTGGAAGAGGTTTACTGTTTGGGTTTTAGAGGCCTGTGTACACCTGGTTTCCACCTCTATAAAGACTTGCTTGCCTGACACACCTGAGGTGCCAAGGTCTGGCTCCTTCATCTTTAAAGGTGCATCTGGCTCCTACCTCAGTTTTCCACACACCCATAGATGGTAGACCTGTTTTTCCTACCTGATTTTGAGGTTCATGAAGGGTCTTTTAAACCTATGTCCTCCGGTTAGAAACCCCTGTTCCCCTTGGGATCTAGGCTTGGTCCTTGGGTGGCTCATTTTACTACCCTTTGAGCCCCTAGCCACTTGCTCCTTTAACCTTCTGTCTCTTAAAAGTCGCCATGTTAGTGACCCTCATTTCAGCTAGGAGAGTTGGAGAATTAGCAGCTGTGCATAGACCCCTCCCCATCTTAGTTTTAGTAAGGATAAGGTGGTCCTTAAATTACCTACTTTTAAACCTAAGATGGTTTCTCACTTTACCGGTCTTGCTTTGAACTCATTTGAACAAAATAGAAATCGCTTTACACACCCTAGATTTAATAAGCTCTTTCTGTCTGCCTAGGCAGAACTAAGCCATTCCAAAAAGACACTTCTCTTTTCATAAGGTCTGGAGGCCCTTCCATAGGATCCAAAGTCACCTCTCTGACTATATCTCCGTGACTAGTGGAATGTATTTCCCTTTGCTACACACTCTCAGAAAGGGAACCTCCTGCAGGCCTTAAGGCTCACTCACAAGAGCCATGGCAGCTTCAGCAGCCTGGTTCAGAAAATTTCTAGTAGACCAGATCTGAAAATCTGCTACATGGAGTTCTGCACATAATTTATACAGTACTGTGTTGGTCTTCACAGCATGATCTGATGCTGGTTTCAAGAGAGCTGTCCTCCCAGTTCCTCTTTAACTAGACCTCATCCTCCACTCTACAAGGACTACTGCTTGACACTCTCCCACTGATGTGAGTGCACGGAGACCCACATGGAGAAGAAACTAAGGTTACTAACCTGTAACCTTGGTTCTACAAGATGGACTCTATCATTCCTCCCCTCTACATCAGAGCCCTAGTTAGAGTGGGAGTCTCTGGTGTGGAGGTTGTAAAGAACTCTGGTACTTCATACTCTGTTCTGCCCATTTATAGCCTTGGTATGAGCCCACCAATCGCACAGGGCATGAGGGCAGGGACAGTGGAGCCCAACAGATTAACTGCATCTAGAAGGTTCCCAAAGTTGAACTGTGCAGGTTCCCATGGGTGTGAGTACCAGAGCTCATCTGGAAGAACCAAGGTTACAAGTAAGTAACCTTAGTTTTGGTAGGCTATTTGAAGTGATTACGTTAACCTTAACTGTATTTTTATTGGGAATGCATAGACCATAGCTCATGTTTAAAGTAGTTTCTCTGTGAGCAAATAGTTTGAGAATTTATCAGTGTTTTTAATAGGACTATAAAGCTCTAATGATTGATATTTGAGAACCCAGACTTAACATGTTGGTAACACTCAAAGTGAAGTGCATGATTAGCTAATATTTTTTTTAATGAGGAAAGAACTTATGAAGGAGTGAAAAATGATAATGTATGTTTGCAATTGATTCAAAAGGTATTGTGGAAATATGTAACAGTATCCTCTGGCTGTTAAAGAAAGGTGATTTGTTTTTTATGCCAAGGCTTTTTAAAAATATAAAATTAACTGTTGTATTTACTCTTTTCAGGACCACATTTTAATCCCACTGCTATTCATAATTTTTATGACAATATTGGATTTCTAGGTCCTGTGCCTCCAAAACCCAAAGGTACTGTGTCTCTTGGTGAGTCGCAATTTAATACTATCATTATAAATACAATTACATTAAAATTATTATATCTAGCATCACACACTGTTGTAGTGTACAAAATAGCATTTGCTGCGTTTTTTGCCTTTTCAGACTCGTATTCTACACTTTCAGAAAAGAGAAGTCAATATAGATGAAAAGTTAAAATTTTCAGCATTTATGATTTTGTTATAAATTCATTGAGAGAGAAAGCTGAGAGGGCAGAATGGGTAGCAAGCTTACTTTTTGATGTCACACCTTCCTCTTTGGACAGTAGGGTGAACTACTTAAAATAGGCAGCATACCTCGGGGGAAATTATCTACTAATTGTAACGTTCTATACAATGATTGCAATTCTTAGCTAGTATTTCTATTCACCAAATCTTCAGCACAGAATACCACCTGTTCCTTCTGTTCTTGTTCATTTAGTGATTTTTTTTCACACCTACAGATCAAAGATCCATTTCCAAAACACCAAAGACTGTACCTGATGCAGATGAAGATGAGGGAGCTCAGTGGAATTGTACTGCTTGTACTTTTTTAAATCATCCAGCCTTAAACCGTTGTGAACAGTGTGAAATGCCCCGGCATTTCTGAGCCAGCCATGCTCGTTATCTTCTGTAAAACCATTGCAAACCTAAAAGGGACTATTCTGTCATTGGGATAAAGAATCATTTATGCATAGGATTTTGTAAAATTGAAGGTGTGACAAGATGGATTTTTGCTAACGTTAAAAGTCAGCCCGCAGAGCTAATAATACCTCAGTGTTGTGTTGCAGGCAGTTGAAATTCATCAGCTGAAAGGTAATCTGCTGAAGGACTTGGTTTCCAGCTGCCTTAACCATGTACAGTATTACCAGTACATACCCCGTTAAGAATAACTCTCACCGTGTTCAGTGCTTAGGTGTGCTCCATCCCTTTTTCTCCCCCAGTGTCACTACTGAATTTTGACAGGGGACAGGAAAGGAGTGATCGCTTTTTTGTTTGTAGAGCTTTCAGTGAAACACTACATTCACAGAGGAAACAAAAAGGAACAAGGTTACTGTTTGCTGCCACATCATGCCCATGGATAGGGGAAGGACTTTGCAAATCAGTGGTACTCTTTGCCTTGTCTTCCCCCCAAAGTCTGCTCTGTGAAGACAATAAGTACAATCTTGTCTGAAGATGAAAAAAGAAAAACTGCATGCGTTGTCTGTACAATACACACAGTGAAATACCCCAGAGCTTTTCCTACTGTACATAGCTCTAGAGCCTGCTTTAAGTGATTTCTTTTCTTCATCTTTATTATTTTCTTGTATTTCTGTATGTATAGTGTAATAGTCTTTTTGTTAACTTTCTTTTTTCCCTTTTAAGTGATTAAGAACAATCATGTCCCTTTTTTAAAGCTTTTATCTGAGAGAAGCAATGCCTTAAAATAAGAGCATTAACAATAAGAAACTATGCACAAAATATTTTTCCTCTGCTCGTCTGTACATTGCTCTTGTAAATGCTGATGTTCTGTGAAGACCTGCAGATGCAGCGTGGTAAAAATGCAGGAAAAGTTGGAAGAGTTATGCATATAGTTCACTCTGTACACTGAGTTTTACGGTGGGTGACACAATGTAGTGTTTTGTCTTGCACAAGAAAACCTTAAACTAAGATACTTTCCACCCACCAACAGATAAGCATCCGGTTAAGCTTGCTTCATCTGCTGGCTATCTTCCAGACTTTTCAAGAGATATTTATTGGGGAAGTACTACAGTACAAACTCAACAGCAGTAGAATCGTACAGCTTTGAGACAACTTTAAAGGTTCTCCTGTTTTGGCAGCCAGTTTATATACCTGTCTTGGTGGTGAAGCCTTATCTTTGCAGAAAACAAGGATAGCACTATTAGGACAAACTGAAATAAAGGCTGGAAAAGACAAATCAAGCAGACTTGAACACTGAAGCAACCTCAAACATCTCTTTATTTTGATAGTCTATTTTTTTATAAAGGAAAATATTCAGGTAATCAGGAATGTATGGAACTGAGCTCAATAACATGGATTTACACTGCAGTATGCATAAAAATGACAGCACAGAAGGAATAATGTAGCAGCACTTGAAGTGAGGCGGAAGGGAGTGCTAAAATGTAGCAAAAGGCAAGAGAAAGTAGACTGTCACCCACTGTAAACATTTGCCAGTGGACATTTTTAATAGGAGTTTTACAAGTGATCTATGTCAATGCACAGAAGCCTTTGTTTTAAAGGCTTTTCATTTTTATGTGGGAAGTAAATGACGATCCCAGGTTAATTAGGCGGTAGACCCAAAGCACTTGCATTCAATGCATTTTGTTTATAAAAACGAGGCCTTGTTTTTCAGCTTCATCTGCAGCTCTATGTGAAGATTGACAAATCAGTTTTTACCTGTTTTATTAATAAAACCTAATTTGGGTATCTTGAGTTGATGGTTTTGTGATTTAGCTGGGTAAACTGTCTTTGTAACAGATAAGTTATTTATAAAAATTAAAAAAAAATATATTCTAATGTTTGGGGTTGTGATTTCTTTTTCAGTTACTTGAGCAACATTGCAACCAGTTGATATAGCTAATTAGAGCTTCTAAAAGGATGCTTTACTTTTAAGAGAGTCTTCATGACAAGCAATATTCTCTAAATTCAAGTGGTGGCTGTTTTCAGTGAGATGGCATACCAGACAGGAGAGGCAGGCAGTCTTGGCATGCTGTACAGAGCAGTCTGGATCGTTTGGTAAGCATGACAAATTCCAGTATTCGATATTTTAATATAGCCAAATGCAGGTCTACATCTAAAGTGAAATCATTCCTATAAGAATGAGTGGATCATTTTCTGCAAAACAGTGAACCTGAAAATGACTAAGGTGCCTTACTGGACAAACTACTGAACATGAGCTCCCATTGTGATTCTGTGCAGGCATAGTAGGGAGCTGTCTGATTTATTTACATGGCATGGGCAAGACTGTATCTAGAACACTGCTTCCATTTGGGTGTCTGTATTTGGAAATGGAGCAGAAAAGAGCTACAACAGTGGGTAAACAAATCTCGCAGTAAGACTAGAGCTTGATCTGTTTGTTTTGTGAAAAAGGCTAAGATGTGACTTGATTATGATGTCTTTTCCTTGGGAAGATGATATTGGATATTACAAGGGCTCTTTACTCTCACAAAGGAAGGTGTAATAAGAAAAAATTGTATTTATTTAGATTTATACCTTGTCCTATCACAAAGGTTTGGAGCAGATAACTCAGACATGTATAAAAACAATAAATATACAATATAAAAAATACCCCCATATAAACTTAATTTCCATGAGCTTGTTGTACCTTCACAACATCCCACTAAATGCGTGACCAAATAGGTTTTACGTTGCTTTTGTAAACTGCTCTGACGTCGGCTTTGACGAATCCCCAGGGAAAGAGCATTCCAAAGTTGTGGTGGAAAAGCCGGTGAGAACACGTCTGTATGTTCCTTCGCTGTACAAAGTTGCCACACAGATGGAACTAAAAAGAGGTTGTTCTTTACCAACCTTATCCTTGTGCTGGCTTTATAGGGAAGGAAGCAGTCTTTCAGATATGTAGCGCCTAAACCATTCAGGGCTTCATAGGTCAATACCAGCACCTTGAATTATGCCCACAAAGCTATTGGAAACCAGTGCAGACTCTGAAGCACTGATATAATGTGCTCTCGGAGACCCACCACCAGGGGCGGATTGGCCATTGAACCCACCGGGAGGATTCCTGGTGGGCCGGGGCCGGTCCCGTGGGTTGTTTTTTTTGGGTGGGGGGGGGTTAAAAAAATAATTAAAAATTATCGGTTGTTCCCAACCCCCGTCGGGTTGGGTCGGGACAGGGGGGGACTCAGGCCGGCCTGTTCCCAGGCCATGGCAGCCTGGGAACGGGCCGGCCTGAGTCCCGTCCCCCCGTCCCGACACACACCCGCACACCCTCTGGCCCCTTCGTGCTCCCTCCCAGAAGTATAAAAGCAACTTCCGGGAGGGAGGGCGAAGACTCGTGGCCAGAGCGTGCGAGCAGGCGGCGGACTCGGGCAGAGCTGGAGAGACTTGCAGCGGCGATGCAGGGAGCAGAGGCTGAGCGGCAGTGGCGACTCGGTGAGGGAGAGAAGGTGCCAGGTAGGGCCTGGCTGGGGGCTTGGAGTACGGGCGCCTGCTGGGGCCAGCTGGCTGGCCTGCTTGTGGGGGGCTTGGGCAAGCTGGCCTGCTTGGGGGGGGGGGGACTGGGGCCTTGCTTGGGTGGCTGGGGGCCTTGGGCCTGGCTTGGAGGGGCCGGGAGCCTGGCCTGGGGGCCTGGCTTGGGGGGGCCTGGGGCCTGGAATTCTGGTATCAATTCTCCCCTTAGTCTTCTCTTTGCTAAGCTAATCCTGAGTGGTAGGAATGTTGTGTGAGAAGGCAGCTGTGCGTTAGCAGAAAGGGTGCATTCCTTCAAGGCTGTTCCTTAATTGTGTTCCAGTGCAGCATTACTACAGGTGCAGGGAATGATGCCTTAATATACAATAATGTAGATATTGGAAGTCTGGTATCAATTCTCCCCTTAGTCTTCACTTTGCTAAGCTAAACACAGGGCCTGTGGAATACTAGTGTAGCTGGTTTAGGAATGAAGAAGCCTTACTGTAGGATGCATAGCAAGGGACAGAGTGATTTTCGGTTGGGGGCCACTGAGCACTGAAACGGAGTGATTTGGAGAGCCAGAGCACTGAAATGAGGGCCAGTACCCCCCCTCCCCCCCGTGGCAGTCTCCCCCCTGCCAGCCCCCCATAACCTCCCACTCACCCCTGCCAGGCTGCTGAAACTCTGAGTCTGGGGACTGAGCTCTGATAGGCCCCAAATCTGGTGCACTCTGCCCGCCCCCAAGCCATGCCCCCCTTGGCCTGTTTCCGGCGTGCTGGTGGCAAAGTTTTCCCGGGCCACTTTGATTTCCTAATCCGCCCCTGCCCACCACTATAAAAATGTAGATTTCTGCGTTCTACACCAGCTAAACAGTCATCAGAGGCAGCCCCTCGTAGAGTTGACTTACAGTAGTCTAGCCTTGAGGTTACAAAGGTGATGGTGGTCATGTCTGACAGTGGGAAGGTGGGGGGGAGGAGAGGGGTTGCAGCCTCCTCACCAAAATGGAGTTGGTGGAAAGCATTCATAGCCACTACCGCAACCAAAAGTTCCAAGTGCAGCAATGGATCCAGGAGCACACTAAGGCCACGAACCTGAGTAGCCAAAGTAGGCTGGATTCTATCAGTGAGGCATTCTTACTCCACAAGACCTGATAGCAATCACCACTTAAGTCTTGTCAGGATTCACCATCAGTCGGCTCACCGCATCAGGTGATACAGCCTCAACTGCAGCCAGGCATTGAGTAAAACTCTGAAACAGCAGAATCCACATCAGATGAAAGTGTGTTGGATCTTATCAACATACTGATGGCACCTTACCCCAAATCTACACACATTCTTGCCCAGCAGCCTCAAATGCACATTGAACATGAGCTGCTTGAAGTTAAATTTGGACAAGTTCAGAATGGAAACCAGACACAAATTAGTAGTTGTGAATGTTGATGAATGTCCTACCAATGGAGACGATGGGTTCTCTACCACTTGAAATCTTCCGATCAAAACTGATGCCTTTTAGAAAGGATATTTTTTAACCAAATAAACCTAGTGGATTTGGTAGAATAACTGAAGGAAATCTAATTAACGGAGCCATCTGTTCTCAGCCTCTGCATGACTTCTGTGGTCTGTCCTTTCTGATTGCAAATATCTATTAATATTATTTGGTCCTGATAATTTTTAATATATTTCATTTGATGAAATAGTGGGCAAAATGTGATTAATTTTTTTTTGTGATGCTGGATAGATGTTGACCTGTCAATGGATTAAAATTGCCATATGGAGGGATGCTGCTTTTGCTACTCTGCTTTTATACAATCTGCAGAGTAGAGTAGAGATAAAATATATTTCTACACTACTTTATACAATCTGAAAGAGATATAAGAAATCTGGGCTAATGCACAATATAAGAACAGAGAATTATCTTAGGTTTCCAATTATAATACAAAATTACTGAATCTTTTGCTTTTATTGGTCTGCAGTTCCTTTCATCTTCATCTAAATACTTTGATTTTAAGTGCTAGTGGTTTCTAAAGCTTGTGCAAACTATATATTGCTCTTCATTATAGAAGTGCAAATAGTACCCTTCCACTTTTGAAGCAGGAAGCACTGTGCTGACTTACTGTGACAGCCCTCTGGACTCTAGCAATTAAAGTTAATAGGAGTTTAGCCATTGGACTTTCATGGGTAAAGGGCTGTGCCCACAGTTCAGGCTATTACGGACATAATTCGTCCAATCAAGGTACAAGAGGCCAAACTTGTGTATTATAGTTGTTATAAAAGTTTACTAGAATGTGTTTTTATAAAAGGGTTTTGATCCTGTCCACATTGGTTTTAGAATTTAACATGTAATGTTTTCAATTGCTAATCTTGGTCTGTGAAACAATAATAAGACAGTGCCTTTTCAGATTTATTATTTATTATCTTTCTAGCCCTGTTTTATAATGGTATATTTTATATTTAATATTTTTAAATGAATTTAAAATGTTTTATTATGATTGTTGGAAGCCGCCCCGAGCTGCGTTGCAGGAGGGGGCGGGGTATAAATTTGCTAAATAAATAAATAAATAAAATAAAATTATATATTCTAAAATCAGTCTGTCAGTAATATGAAATTTTGTTGGATACTTAATGGGTGCATGCTACATAAAGATGTTGGAAACTTAATCTGTTTTTTAAATGTATACTTTTAACTTAATATTGATACGTGTATTGTTTTTAACCTTTTTCTTAAAAGATGTAAAGATTCACTGCTGATTTTATTTTTCTGGTGATCTATGTGGTTCTCTAAAATGTTCCCCCTGTTCATATGAGAGTAATGTTAAGATTTATTTAGACGTATGAATGTTGGGCCATTCTTTTAGATCTTTTAGAAGTTCCATTTTGAGAGGTGTTGCTAGTTTCAAATGTATTCATTTGGTGCATTTAGTCACATCCATCCTACTGTTTTTAATAGTGAGCTCAAACCAGGTTTTAATTTTTTCAAACTCGGTCATACCTTGAGCACAGGAACCCCTTGAAACTTACTGTTGTCAGAGTTTGTATTACATTATGGTCTCAGACTGCATTCACATGAGATTACACAAGACTCTTCTCCTGGGTGTATTCTTTGTTGCGGGAGTTTGCGTTGGCACATTTTAATTGTTTCCGTGTCCACCACCACTGCAAAATTTCCCTCCTGCTTCAAAATTTAACATGGATAATGCTATGGCTGATAATAGGTGTCCCATTATGCATTTTTTTTTCTTTATCAGCAATACATTGTTCCCACCAGGCAGGCAGTGGGGATTCCTCCCCTGAGGGTGAATCAGCTGTTTCCCCTCCCCAGTTAAGGCTGAGTGATATGCAGATTAATCCTTTCACATGATACTGAAAAGGAGAAGATAAATTTAGCATGAATGTCAAACCTTGTTTTTCCAGTTTAACTTTTAGAACTTGATCTGCACTACACCCAGTGCATCCTGTGACCCCAACTTTGTGCATGTTCACATTTAAGGCTGTGGGGACGTTTACTCTGTGCTAAACATCTCATGCAAATTAGACTAATGATGAGATTGGTTTTAAACCTATATGTGGGTGTATATCTGATAACATGATGTATTTGTGTAATATAATTTAATTATATTAAATGTGCATGTAGGCGTATGTGCAGTGGGAAAATTTAGCTTCAGTGCTTGAACTTAAATGCATCTTGTGGGTGTTTTTTTCTTGATGGGCAAAAATACAACATTGCCATAAAAATAGCTTTCCTTTGAGTAATGTTGTGGAATGTCAAGTTTCAAGTAGTTCTAGAGAAAATGAAGTGGAACAAAATAGATCCCAAGTTAGGCCTAGCTAAAACAAGGTAGGGCAAAGAAAGGTATGGCTTGCAGATGCTGGTCATTTGGTATACAGTAGGTGGTATTCTGAATAGCAGAATAAAGTGGTCACTTACAGAATGTAAACCTGTGGATGATGCTTCACCTATAAAGCTCTTCACAACCTTGCTCCCCCCTACCTCTCTGCACTTATCGCCCTCCATACTCCAGCCCGTGCACTTCGCTCCTCCTCTGTCCCTTCTCTCACCCTTCCACGCCTTCCCTGCTCCCCTAAGCGCCTTCGTCCCTTCTCACTTGCTGCCCCCCATGCCTGGAACTCCCTCCCTGTCCACATCCGCCTTGCCCCCTCCCTTCATACCTTCAAATCTCTCCTTAAAACTCACCTCTTTCGCTCTGCTCTGTCTGACTCTTTATCCTGCTGAGCCACTATTCCTATACCTACGATCGGTTTACCCTTATCCTTGCCACATGGACCTGCCTGCTGTCATTCTCATCATAACCAAGCCAAGTATGTGCACTTGAGACCTTGCATCTTCATGAATGTTCGACCCCTTGTCTCTCCCTCTGTTCCCCTTCCTATGTCTCTCCCCCAGCTCCTGTCTCTCCGATTGTAAGCCCTAGGGGCAGGGACCGTGTCTGTTTTATTACTTTGTAAAGTGCCAAGTACACTGCTGGCGCTATATAAATGTTTGTTAATAATAATAATAATTATATAATTGGAGTGAGATTAAATGGATACCGAGGAAAAGTGAGTTTAATTCAAGTATATACATAACCTTCGGAAACTGGAAGGACTGTCTTTGAGGAATTTTATGACCAGTGACGTGATTTACATTATTGATTATTAGAATGCAAATATTGCTTCTATGGCCATTGTCATTTTTCTTCTGGGAAAAATGACTGAAAGAAGTTGAAGACCAGAATATTTTTTCCTGATAAATAATGCAATAGTGGTGAACACCTTCTTTGGAAAACACCATAAGAAACTATACTCATGGGTGTCTCCAGATCACAACACATGTAACCGTATTGCTTATGTGCTGGTGTAAAAGTAGTGGCGATACTCATTATTAAATGTGAAATCTATTCCAAGTGTGAACTTTGGATCTGATTCTCAGCTACTTGTGACAGAAATGGATTGCTCTTTGAAAAAGAACATACCAACGTATATCTGAAAGACCAGCTGTCTTTCCATGCCCCATTGCGGCCCCTGCGATTGCCTGGGAGCGGCACCTTGTGGGTACCATCTGTAAGTGGTCGTCATACAACAAGGGTTCGCAGGGAGGCGATCTCAGTTGCTGCCCAAATGTTTTGGAACTCCCTCACCCTGGAGGTCCACCTGAGCCAGAGCCTGAGTGTCTTCTGCAGATGGTGTAAGATTTTCTTGTTCAAAAAGGCATTTGGTGGGCGGGGATTGGGGTGGTTTTGGAGTAGGGGTATGGGGGCTGGATGAGGATTGAGGAGGTAATATTGGGTGGGCTTGTGGGGGTTTAGTGTATTTATATAGGTTTCTATATGTTATGTATTTTATTTGCAAGCTGCCCTGAGCCTTTAGGGAAGGGTAGGATAAAAATTGAAATAAATAAATACAGTACAACATTTTTGGTGTAGTGAGCACGGGTTTCTTGCCAATGGAGAGCTGGGTTACCAGAGCTCCTCTGCTGCAAGATGAATTTACAGCAGGATTTTGCTGGATTAACAGTGATAAATCAGGTTCTGAGAATATATCTTCAGAACCCTAGAAACCCACATGTGAGGAAGGTGTGAAGACTAAAAAGATCAAGTTCTAATATGACTGGTCTGAGGACTGAAGAGCTGTTTTTGTTCTAATTCCTTTAAATGATTTATACACACAAGAACAACAAGAATAATATTACTACGAAGAAGAAATACAAGGTTAATAAATCTCCTTAACCATAAAAGACCTGGTTACGTGTCATGAACAGTAGAATTTCCAAAAGAATGGAAGAGAAAATGGCAGTTGAGAGCCAAGGGTACCAGAAATCAAAAATAAACCTCCATGCTGCTAAAAATAGCCCTGAATATAGAACTCCTTTTATATACGCTTTCTTGACAATATAAAGCAAAGGACTTAGATTATTAGGGAAGTGAAGTGCAGAATGGGTTTCCAGGACATCTTATAGTACAAATTGGATGCTTGCATTGTGACCAACCAGCAGTAAAAACACCAGTTGGTTTGACAAAAGGGTACTGGACATGTGTGTTGGCAAGGTGTTCTTTCCTCAACTTTTGAAGGATATATGTAGACGCAACAGTGAGAGACGTCCTGACAGATTTTGAAGGAGGAATTAAAATTGGTACACACCACACATTGAGTTTCAGCATTTGGATGCTACTGCCATTGGCTCTGGGAGTTTAGAGCAATTTATAACACTGCTGTGACTGAAGATTTATTTTGTATAGTGCTTGTGCACAGCAGAGGTTTCTGCCATGTTCTCTCTATATATATTATAAATGGCAATCCCGGTAAGTTCGAAGGTTCACATTTTGAACCTAACAGTGCAATGTTTTAGGCAGGCATGTTTAGTATTATTGGGATCTGTGTTGAACAGTGAATAGTATAATCTAGATAAGAATTAAAATAATAAACATTATTTTAAAAGATATCCACATTTTCTTTCAAGTATGGGTATTGGAGAATTCCTGGTGCAGACATGTTCTAATTTTTTTTTTTAAGCGTATTCATAAATATACAGCTTGTTTCTTTCTCTTTTTGTTTTAGTATATACCTTTCTTTTGTACTCTCCAAATTATACAAAGAAGAAAAGGATAGGGGAAAAAACCAACAATTCAAATTTTCCCCAATTCCCTCTTTCCCTCCCACATCCTCCTTTAATTCCTGGTTCATTGGTGTTCTAATTTTTGTTTTTTGTATTTTTTATAATTTTAATAAATGTTTAACCAAATAAAAACAGATAAAATCCCCTAACACACAACACTCTAATCCTCCCCCTGCCTGCCAAATGCGTGGCCAAACCAAAAAGCCTTGCATTGCCTCCAGAAGATGAGCAGGCCCAAGCTAGACAAATCTCCAAGAGGAGAGAGTTGCATAATCATGGGGCAGCCGCCAAGAATGCCTCTTCATATTTTGTAGGCTGGAGAGTCGAGTAATTTCATGATACTCTTCCTTTACTAAGTGACCATAGCCCTATAGATTGCTCTGCCAAACTTGTTTTTAGATGTTTCCTTAGACATCCTAACCTGTTTAGGGAAGCTGAAAATGTTGCATTGACTTGTCTGCATTCTGATCCCTTGAGCTTGGCTTTTGTCACTACTGCTTCATAACCTAAATTAGTCAGAACTGCCAACTAACAAATATTGAGTGAGTTTCCCTTTTCTTCAGGAGTGGTGTGACTTTCTCAAAAAAACTCCTCCTGAAATGCTTGTCTGCCCTGCCATTGTTAGCGGTTATGCTGCTATTCATCATCTTACTTATGGATATTTCCAGAATTGGGAAGCGCTTCTGAGGCAACTATAGGCCTGCGTTGGAAGACTAATACTACTCCTTACAGATAATGCTATCTTCAGACTCCTAATCTTTCTGGAAAGAATTGCAAGGTTTGAAGTGGAGGGAAACAAATTATTTATGGTTTAATGAACCATAGAAAAGATGATTCATGAACCACTTACAATTCATGGTTGAGCTGCACAAGCTTATTAATATTAATTTTAGCTGCTTAAGATAGCAAATGTTTCTATTTTCATTGAGATATAAAGAGATATTTTGTTGTAGCCTTTTATTTCCTTAAGTTTTTCTTTTGCGGTTGATATTGCTTTTCTTCCTCATTGCCTTATTTTTTTCCCCCCTAATCATTACATGATGCTCTCAAGAAAATGATTATGCAAAGCTTTTTATTTTTATTACAAAAGATGGTGAAGAGAATCCGGATTATTCAGTCAGAGGGATAAATTCATCCAAATCCATGATTCTGTGGATGTGCTCCTTTATTAAAGTTTTAAATTCTTTTAACTTCTTTTCATCCCAAGTCTGAAGAGAAGAAAAAGTAGTGAGTGAGTGGAGGAGTCTTTGTTTTGTTTTGTTTATACTGGGATTTTTGTCCTGCCCGCTCCTGCCTCTGGCAGCTTAGGGCGGCTCACAAAAACAGTAAAAACAAGAAAATATTTATTTATTTCCTTGTTTCCTTATTTATTTATTTATTTCCACTGCATTTGCACACAGGCAACTCAGAGCAGCTCACAATAAGTTAAAACATAGGAAATCTCATAAAACAATATAATAAAAACACAAGGCGAACCAAAATAAGTGTCCGGGAGCTAATCCTGGACCAAGCAGCTAATCTCGTGTGCAATACAATAAATAACAATATAAAATTAATCTAAAAGGTCTCTGACTCAAAAACAATACCCCTCTCCCCACCCCCTCCCCCCGCAACCTCCCTCCCACTACTCATCTCCCCCGTGAAATGCCGGACGAAAAAGCCAGGTCTTATAATGGCGCCTAAAGGAAGGAAGATCTGCGGACAGATGGATCTCTACCGGAAGGGAGTTTGGCACTTTCCAATGTTGCGCCCCCCAACCCCCGATTCATGTGGGGGACTTCAGGAAGGGCACTCCCAGCCAACTGCAGGGGCCAATCCAGAACCTGGAGAGTGAGGTGGTCCTGCAGATAGGTGGGGCTCAGGTTGTTTAGAGCTTTTATAGGTAAGAACAAGCACCTTGAATCGGGCCCAGAAAACTATAGGCAGCCAGTGCAGCAAGCGAAGCACAGGTGTTATATGCTCACGGTGCCCTGTCCCCATAAGGTGATGGGCCACCGCGTTCTGCACCAGCTGCAGTCTCCAAACCATCACCAAAGGTAGAGAACGTTACATTAGTCCAGTCTCAAGGTGATGAAGGCATGGATGATGGTGGTCAGGTCAGAGTCTGAAAAGTACAGCTGAAGCCGCCGTACCAGATGTAATTGGCAAAAGGCACTCCTCACCACAGCTGCCGCCTGGACATCCAGGCAGAGCTGCGAATCAAGGAGTTACCCCCAGACTATGAACCTGAGAAACCAGGAAGGGATGAACCCCATCAATGACAGGGAGCTTCATCCCCTTGGCCCTCCCCACCAGCATCACCTCCATCTTGTTGGGATTCAGCCTCAGACGGCTCTTCCTCATCCAATCCCCCACAGCTGCCAAACACCAGGTAAGCAACAAGACTCCGGGACCTGGGTCAGCTGAAAACAAGAGGTACAGTTGGGTGTCATCAGCATATTGATGACACTGAACACCAAACCCTCTCGCAACCTCACCTAAAGGCTGCATATACACATTGAACAGGAGAGGGGACAGAATAGATTCTTGCGGGACACCACACGTGAGATTCCGAGAGGACCAAGAACAGTCCCTCATTACCACACGTGGAGTCATTCCGGCCAGGAAAGAGCAGAACCATTCAAGAACGATCCCACCCCAGCGAGCCACCAGCATCTCATGGTCAACGGTATCAAAAGTAACCGACAGATCTAACAGGACCAAAAAGATAGAACAACCCCGGTCTAGCTTACAGCGAAGGTCATCGACCAAGGTCACATGTGCAGTCATAGTGCTAAAAGCCAGACTCTGAGGGATCCAGAAAACTGATCCAATCCAGATGTACTTGAAGCTGCCGAGCCACCACCCATTTAATAACCTTCCTTAAAAAGGAAAGGTTAGAGACCGGCTGATAGTTGGCTAGGGAGTCAACGTCAAGAGATGGCTTCTTCAACAACAGGTGCACTATGGCCTCCTTGAGGCAACCAAGGATCCTGTCCTTCCCAGGTGGAGGCATTGACTATCCCAGCCAGCAACGGCCCCATTGTCTCCTGGCTGGCCTTGACCAGCCAGAATGGGCATGGATCTAATTCACAAAGCGTAGCCCTGACCGACCCCAGGACATCCTCAGCATCAGCAGATGACACAGACTGGAACTTATCCCACAAAAAAGGACAAGGTCTGGGTTCCCCTACTGTATCAAATGCAACGTCAAAGCAGTGGTGAATACAAGCGATTTTCGTCTGTGAAATAGTCAACAAACTTGTCTCAGCGAGCACTGGAAGACTCCAGCTCCAGGTGGAGACAGGCTTGACTGACCAGCCCCTTCACCACCTGGAAAAGCTCAGCTGGACGACACTTCACGGACACTGCAGTTCTTAGCTTACGGCATAGAGCCAGTTTGAAAGCCTATGGTGTGGCTGTGCGGGCAGCAATCATCTTCAATGCTGGTTCAACGCCACCATTGCTCTAACCAGCGCACTTCCTGTTCCTGCCGCATACCACGGGGACCTGCACCGCCAGTTCTTCAGGAGCAGATGCCTAGGAGCTGATCGATCAATGTCCTCAGCCAGCAAGGTGTTCCAGTAAGCTACAAGGTCATCGAGAGGTTGACTGTCGGGATTGGAGGGTATCTCCCCCACAGCATTCCGGAGCCTCTCAGGTTCCATAAGTATCCATGGGCGGACCATTAGAACAGGTTCTGCACCTTTCTAGAGGCCGACATGTGCCAGGAGACAGGCCCGCAGGAGGTAATGATCCATCCATGACAAGGGGACCAAAGAAACATCCCCCACCAATGGATTTCCTGCCTCAAGGTCAGTGCAAAACACCAAATCCAATGTGTATCCCCTCCCCCCCGCAAACATGTCAGGCCAACCACTATCTGAGACAAGTCCATGGTTGCCATGGTGTCCATGAACTCATGCTCTGCACCCTGAAGTCTGGTGTCAGTGTGCATGTTGAAGTCCCCCAAGACTACTGACCTCGGGGACTGCAAAATCACCTCTGACACCAGCTCTGCTAGATCATGCAGACATGCTGCCACACAGGAAGGTGTCCGGTATACCAACAGCAGCCCTAATCTGTCTCCAACCAACTCAATCACAAGGTGGAGGCACTCAATACCTGGTGGAGTTTGCACCGGATACAGCCTTATGGGCCATGCCTCCCTAAAAATAATGGCTACACCACCCCCAGTCCTCCAGCCTTGATTGATGTTGCATGGAGTACCCAGCTGGAACAAGGACAGCCAGAATAGGTCCCAACTCAGTGTCCAGCCAGGTCTCTGTGGTGCACACAAGACTGGCCACTTGGTCCAGGATTAGCTCCTGGACACAGTGAGGGGGACAGATACTAAGCACTTGCTTATTCTCAGAGTATGTACCAGCCCTCCACAGGGACCATGTCTCCCCGGCCCATTGTGACCTGAATGGCCATAGCGCCCCACACCCCCCGGGCTCTCCAGACTCCCCGCCCCCCCAGCACCAGGCCGGCTGGGGAGACCCTCATCCCCTCCTCTCACAGGCAGGTGTCTACCCTCCCACAAGGAGCAAACCCTCCACTCTCACCATGGGGAGGCTCCCTCTCTTCCCTAACCCATTCCCCATGATCCCTGCTCTTGTCAGGGAATCGTGACCTTCGCTACAACCACCCCAACAATCCACCACCAGCCTCCCCAATAACTACCGCTTCTCAACCAAAGACCTTTTAAAATTGCCCGCCAATCCCACTGCCACATAAACCCTGCCACAAAATACAGCTCTTAATCTCAGCCACCACCAACAAAGCACAAATACAGAGTCCCCCCTCCAAACCACCAAATCCCTGCCAAGGGATGGCCCTTCAGCGAGCACCTGTGGTGCTGCCAAGCCATGCCACCCTTTAGGCTTCACCAGTCAGAAGTAGAGAGCACCTGGCCAGGATCTCTGGCCCCATCCCTTCTTCTCCTACAACAGAAGAAGGGAACAGGTGGCAGTTAGAGGGGCCGGGGAAGTGCCCAGCAGGTTGAAGTGCAGTCTTCTGGTTGGAGTGACTGTAAAACTAGAAGGATAACCCAATTTTTGTTACCTTGGTTGTTGCCACAGTCTACGTAATTGAGCTTTGGGTATTTATTTTTTTTAAGCTGCCAGGACCTTCCAGCTCCCTCGTGACCCCCAGCTTCCTCCCAACCCTGCCTCCTGTTGCTCGAGGGGTCATGTTCTCTGCGGAAGGCAGATGCAGGAGGAGTGGAGGCAGCAACCAGCAGCAGTGGGCTTTTCGAGGTGTGCAGATTGGCTGGAGAGGGCTGGGAGGTGGCAGTCTTGATCCTTACAGCCCCAAGCAGGCTTCAAGGTGTGCATATTAGCTGGAGGGGAGGGTCTGGCCGTGCTGGGAGGAGGTGGTAGTTTACAAATTACCGGACTTCCACCGCTTGCTGGTAGCCTCTTCGGCACACTGGCACACTGGCCACTTAAAAGGGCCTGTGCAGGGCTTTTCACAGCAGGACAAGCAGGTATGAGCAGACACGCAGGCATGGGTCCTGTGGTGTGCGTGTGTGATTTATTCAGCTTTAATGTGTGTGTAGTGCATGTGAATGTGTGTGTGATTGATCAACTTGTATGAGTATGAGATGAGCATGCGTGCACGCGATGAGAGCGTGTGCATGTGTGAGGTGAGAGTGCGCATGTATGAATAAGCATGTGTGGTGTGTGTATGAATGATGTCATCAATTTGTGTGTGAGGGGTGTGAGCACGTGTGTAATTTTAACTCCATATACAGTTTCTGTCAAATTTATCAGGTTTACCCAATGTATGCAAATCAGGGAAATTTTGCAAATCGTATGGAAATTTAATCAATCAATCGCCTAAAACCCTACAGATAAATCAACTAAAGATTCATTAATAGGGCTGAAGCCCTACCATTTATAGCTTTTACATATTCTTTATTATTATAGCATTTGAGCGCCTCAGAACCTTTAATGTACTCCTCATAATGCCTATGTGCAAGAGGATTTTTATTTATATCTATATTTTACAGATGGTGCACAGAAAAGCTAAGGATTTGTCTACATTAATTTAGAAGATTTTCTAACTTGAGGTAGCAAAACTAAGTTTGCTACTTGCAAGTGAAATGGATAATGAAGTCTAGTTTTTCCTCAAGGTAACAAATTGAGGTCAGCCTGCAGACTTGCAGTTCTTTTCCTGACATACACAAAATTTAAGGGACTTTCCTAGGGTCACGCAAGAGGACAATAGCAGAACAAGAAACCCAACTCCTTCCTTTTGCTGGGGCAGGGGGCCATAAAGAACTGTCATAAGAAGATTCATTTGAGAGCTATCATTATTAAAAATCAGGTGAAGCATTTGCTATGGGCCCTTTGCATAGATTCTGCAGACAACTCAGAATTCAGTCATTGTTCTTAAGACCAGAGGAGAAAATTGTGCTCATCTAAGCTGACTCCTAGCATAACAAGTTATAGAACTCATCCAATAAAGCAGGACTGTCAAACTTCTTGGCCAGGTGGGCCAGATTGCCTTGCAGCTATTTGCTGGCAAGCTGGATTTGCACATATTGTGTGACCAATATGTAGATTTATAATGCTGGGGTAGAAGACCTGGCCAAACACATCAATACAAACTTTACCACTTAAGCATTCTGAATTTGGAACTGTTGTCATCCTGAAAAATTTATTTTTAAAAATACTGATATTTAATCAAATCCAATGTTGAGGTCATTGGCCACACCCAGCCTGTTGGACAGCCCTGTAGCAGAGAAACAGAAAAGGTACCTGGTTAACAGAAGTCGGGTTTTCTTCAGCACTAGTGCATAAGACCTGGGAGACCAGGATTCAAATGCTTCCTTAGCCATAAACTCACTGGGTGGCCTTGGGCAAGCCACAATCTCTTTGCCTCAGTGCCCCGTCTGTAAAGTTGGAATTACAATGACCTACCTCCCAAGCTGGTTGTGAGCATGAACTAGGTAAGTATTTCAAAGCACTTTGAACACAGAAAGTGCTATATAAATAAATTATGATGATAGTGAAGCATGTCACTTCCTTGCATTCCACATGTGCTCAGTGCTAGATCTTTACCCCCATCTGTCTTGCACCTTTTATTCTTTTGAACTCTTTAAACATACTCATTCTGCCTGGCTGGCATTCCCTTCTTGGAAGGGACTTTGGCTTCTCAATAATAGAAGTCCTTTCGAGGTTATACAGCAGTGGTTGCTCCTGTGGGCTGGTTCCATATAGGCCCAATGCATAGGTTTACTGGCAGGAAAAGCCTCTAAATTAATTCCACATTGCTAGCAGTACAGCTGCTGTGTGGGAGCTCTACTTTTCTGGTGAGTCTACCATTTTCCTTGGGAGCTCTGTGTGGCAACAGCGCCTAATCAGAACATTTGGAGAAAGGGACTTCTGAAATATTATTATAAATACTTATAAATACTTTGTTCATATATCTAGCTTGTAACGTTCTTTGCTTCCGGATATTGCTGCTTGTGTTGCAGTCTCCTACCATGAATAACTCTTGCATCTCTTAAATCTTCACTTTCTTGGTAAGGGCTTATTGTTTAGCCTGCATTAGTCATTTGGGATTGATTTGACCATTTTATGCTTTGAGTCCTCCCTGCATCTTTGCAGGGGACTCATCGTTCCTGGCTCAGTCCCATTATTCCAAACTCCCTGAATATTGCTTGGCTGTATTATGGCATTGCGTTTTTCTGTTTTTCTGTTCTGATTCTAAGAAAAGCAGGTGTGAGATGGTTATCCTGTTGCAGAATGAAGCAATAGCTGATATACAGTGCCCTTTTTATTGGAGTGGCTTTATTAAAAATGTGTGCTTTACACATAATACTGTAGCCATAATTTTAGTTAGTCAAAGTAAAAGTTTTACCACCTTCACACTTAATATTGAAAATATAACTTGCATAACTAGAGATCTGGAATCATTTTTAATTGGCTTGGGTTTTGGTGGTGGTGGTGTTTTTTTAAACTGAAAGTTTTAAAAGAAAAAAAGAATTAAATCTGTTAAAACAAATGTGAGAATTCAACCATTTTTCACTTTGCACAAGTCTAGGGAAAAGCCTGTTAATCTGGGAAGCTTAAAACATGGTCCAGACAAAAATACATTTAATTGTTTTATATTCCATCAGATGGACTGATTGTGTACACTGATACAGAAGCATCCAATCCAGTCTAAGAAATTCCATGTTTGCTTCAGTTTTCTTGAACACGGCAGCTTACTTTTTTACGCTGTTTGCCACTTGTTAAATCCCATCTCTGGCTCATCTCAGCGGGTTGTGCCTCACGATGCATTCTGGGCAAATGCATGTGGGTAACACTGCATGCTTTCCCTCTGAAAGAACAGCAGTGGGCTACCGCTGGAATGCCCCCTCCCCCCCCCACACACACGCTTCTAGTGGCAGTGGATGCATTTGTACCAGGAAGTTTCGGCCCCTGGGCTTGTGGGCCTGGGTACAGCTGCCCCATCTGCCTCTATTATAGCTACATCTGGACTACTTTGGGTGATTTCAGACATTACGCGGTCCCGAATCACCACAGTGGATTCCCTGCGGTGGTGAGCCGGCCAACCACCCCCCGTGGTCCAGGAAGGTCCCAAAAAGACATGACGGGACCGGGACCACAGCAGGGAATCGGACCGACAGACCACGGCCTGGGGCAGCGCAACAGACGTGACGCTGATTCCCGGCCGTGGTCAAAACACCCAGAAGGCACCGGGGAGGGGCGGGACACAGACATGGGCGACTGAGGGCAAAAGAAGCCAAAAGGGAACGCATACACACCCGCATGGGAAAGGAAGGGAAGGAGGCACACAGTGGGACAGACAACACACATGGCACAATGGGCACAGGGGAGAGGAAGGGAGGGCGGGGACAGGGAGAAGGGGGGGGAGAAAACCAGCCCAGGGGCAGGGCAGGACACAGGGAACAGCAAACAGAACCCCAACAACAGCACAGCCCGCATGGGCACCCCCACAGCAACACAGCAAGTCCCAGAACGGGGGGACCCCCAGGGGTACAGCACAGTCACAGGGGGAGGCCACACGACCCGGGAATGGTCCAGGAGGCAGACAGGGACCACACGCAAGGGTGCGATGGATGGGAAGGAGGCGAGACGGAGATGAGCAGGGCACCCGGTCCAGCAATACACACACACACACCCGGGAGGATGCCAGGAGGCCCAGTCCGAGGGCCCCGGAGCCCCAAGGTCACACAGGCACCTGGGTGGGGGGGGGTCCCGGGCACAGGAGGGATTGAGGCCGGAGCATGAAGGACAGCAGCACCCAGGGCGCTGGGAGCCGGCACACAGTTCAGGACACAGCCACAGGAGAAGGCAGCCACGGAGGGGAACACCTGTTGCAGAGGCGGACGGGGGCCCCACGGAGGGGGCCCAGAGCCACAGGCAGGGACAGCAGAACCCCAGGAACCAGCCAGCACAGCAGCAAGCCAGGAGCATCAGGGAGGGAAGGGGCAGTGACTCACGGCGCCAGGGCAGAGGCTTGTTTACCCTTGATGTCTGTCTGAGAGTCCTCCGAGGCCGGTCCCTCTGTATTACTCGGGTCCCCCTGTGTCCACTGGCTGAGGGTAACCAGTGTGCCAGCCTCGGATTCTCCTTGTACCCCCTCTTGAGCTCCTTGAGCTTTGATCGGCACTGGGCCACGGTCCTGTGGTGCCCCGCCGTCTCCATGTCCCGCACGATCTCTCGCTCCATGTCCCTCACGATCTCCCGCTAGTTGATAGCTAGCTCCAGCTGGTGCTCCAGGGTCCCCCAGATCCTGATGAAATCCTGGGTTTCCCTGTGCCCCCATTGCCCCCCTCGGTGGTATGACCGTCTCCCCCATGGGCCCTCCTGGTCCCGGTCCTCCTCCTCCTCTGCGTGCCCTCCAGCCCTCTCCTCCGGGGGCTTGGGCTCCCGGGCCTGTTTCCGTGTCTGTGGGTTGATCGGTGGGGGGGCGGTTGGTTTCCGGGTTGCCTCTTCCCTGCAGCCCTCCCCCTTTCCTCTCACTTGCCGGCCCGTCCAGCAGCCTTGGTGTCCCTGTGCCTCCGTCCTGCCCCCCTTTGCTTCCCTTACCTGTTTCCGGGGTGCCTCGTCCCCGGGGCCGGTTGCATGCCCCGGCTGCTGCTGCTGCCCCTCTACCACCTCCAAGTGCAGCACGACCACGGCCTTCGCCGCCGCCTCCTCCTCCATGTCCACCTCCGGCCTTGCTCTCTCGCTCTCCGCTCTCCTCTCCCTTCCGCCGCGCTCCATCCCACCATGTTCCCCTGCTGCTGGGTGCTCTTTAAATCTCCCTCCGCTGCCTGTGTTGTCGCTGGTTACCTGGCAGCGACGCTGTGTGCTTTGTCCCTGGCTGGGAATCATTTTTCTTGATTCTGGCCGGTGGTTGCCGTTCAGATTTTACTTTTTCTGGTTTCCCGGTGGGAATCGCTTTGACCACGCTTTCGGAGATGGTCCAGGCCGGAGCTCCAGAAGGGTGGTTGGTTTTGTCCCTTGCTGGGGATTGACTGTGGTGAACATCTGGCGGCCGCCAAACAGACGTTCAGGGCGCTTTGGCCCTGCTGCCGGATTGACTGTGGTTGACTGTGATCTCGTAACATCTGAAATCACCCTTTGTCTCCATCTCTTATGTTTGGAAAAACACACAGCAAACACACTGTCCAGATCTTATTAGGCATTTCTCAGCAACTGTTATCGTTTGACCCCATATTGATCTTCTGATCTTGCAACTATCACAGTGCTGTATATATAAATAATATCCTCTGCTGTTCGGGGACCAAGGTAAAGAATATGTGGATTTTGTGTTTTCTGCTAGTACGCCTGTGGCTAGGTACATGTATATGGCCGTTAATACACAGACAGGGGTGGGTGGGAGGGTGGCGGTGTGTGTGTGTTTACACGGACACGGACACCCACCCACGGAGCCACCTCCGTTTTACCGGAGGGCTCGGTGGGTGGAGGTGGGTGTGCACTGGGAGCGCGCACACACAAACACCCACCGCCCATAATGTTTACACGGGTGCACACCCATCCCCACTCACCCACTGCTGGCCGTGTACATGGACTGTCCCCCTCCACCGCTGCACACCAGCCCAAACACCAAAAGGCAGGGGAGGGCCGTCTGCATAAAAACGGCCTGTTATTTCTGTCAGTACAAGAGTATAATGCAGAGATTCTCAACCTGGTGCTCAGGAGCACCAAAGTGCTCGGGGAATGTGTGAAAGTGCTCCCCAAGCTAGCTGTCAGGAGTGCTCGGGAGCACTTTCACATATGTGAGGTATTAAACTGAATTGCACAGGGGAGGCAGTCTATGCAAATGTATGCAAATCGTTCATGCAAATCAAGTAGTGCGCCCAAGTAGTCACATACATCACTCCAGTGCTCATGTCTGATAAAAGGTCAAGAACCTATGGTATAAGGTTAACCCAAAAATTTGTAGATTAAGCCAAAAGACAAACCAACCAATAAGATCTACTACATAGAAAAACAAAATGTGTATTTAGAAATATATCAATATTGGAGAGACAAGGTTCATAAACATACTATCAAAGCTTCAGTATAGCCTTATATAATCATAAATGTGTAATCAGGCTTTTTAATCCTTCAGGGGGACTTTAACTCCCCATTGACAATTTTGGACCACTCTACAAAATCACAACTTACCCACACTCATAAACATATTGCAACAACGATAGCACAGCATGGTCTAGTAGATGTGTGGAGATGTTTAAACCCCACCACAAGAAGCTATACCTTTCATTCAAGCAGGCACAACACATACACAAAAATAGACCACCTGCTAACAGAAAAAGACACACTACATTACTGCAATAAATGTGAAATAATCCCTATCACATTTTCAGATCACAATGCGTTGGTTTCTACCTTCCATTGGAACAGAAATACAAACCAAAAATCTCGCAGCTGGCAATTGGATAGAGGAATACTAAAAAATGAATGGATAAAACAACAGCTAGAAGAAGATCTTAAGGAATATTTTGATATAAATGTAGGGACAGTACAATCACCCCACATAGTGTGGGAGGCAATGAAAGCAGTAATAAGGGGTAAAATCATTGCAATAAAAGCAAAAATGAACAAAACAAGAAGAGAAAGGAATGATGACCTTCTCAAACAATTAACAAACCTAGAAAAAGAAAATAGCAGATTCCCCACCAAAAGCAACCAAATTGAAATTGAAAAGATACGTAGTGAAATAGACACTTTAGAAACACAAAAAATCACACAACAATTGAGAAAAATTAAAAGTTTTTATTTTCAAAATTGCAACAAACCGGGCAAAGTATTAGCACAATTAACAAAAACAAAACGAATGAAAGCTGCCATTCCAATAATAAGAAAGAAAGATGGAAGCAAAACATCAAAACAGCAGGAAATCCAAGGAGCATTTGTGGAGTTCTATCAAGAGCTGTACACATCCTCAAATCCAGACCCTGAAAAAATAACAGAATTTGTCAATAAATACAACATGCCTAAATTTAACAAAGATCAATTAAACTACCTGAACTCTCCTATAACAGAAAAAGAGACAAAGAACACAATTAAAGATTTAAAAAACAATAAGGCAAGTGGACCTGATGGCCTACCTGCAGAATTTTACAAAACATTCAGTAAAACAATTATACCACACATAACCAACACATTCAACAACATTATAAATACCCAAGAAATGCCAACAACATTTTATGAAGCAGTCATCACCATAATTCCCAAGCCAGGCAGAAATACAGAGGAATGTGGCAGCTACAGGCCAATCTCCCTGCTCAACACCGACTATAAAATATTCACAAAAATACTAGCAAATAGGCTAGCAGCAATAATTGGAGAAGTAATTCACACCGATCAAACGGGTTTTATTCCAAATAGACTAGGAATTGACAATATTAGAAGAACAGTTAATTTAATTCATGCAGCCCGAAAAATAGATCAACCGGTAATAATATTATCCGCTGATGCGGAGAAGGCCTTTGACAGGGCGGAACCGTTATGCCTATACAAAATACTAGAACACATGGGAATCACAGGCAATTTCTCAAGGGCAATCAAAGCCATCAATTTAAAACCCAGATCGCGAATTTTAATCAATGGAGAACTATCGGATCCATTTCCCCTGACAAGAGGAACTAGACAGGGATGCCCGCTCTCCCCCCTATTATTCAACATCACATTAGAACTGTTGGCCTGTGCCATCAGACAAGAACCAGATATTAAGGGCATACAGATAGATAAGACCCACCACAAACTATCCTTATTCGCGGATGACATGCTGCTATATATCACCAACCCACATGCAACGATACCAAAAATCCTCACTCTAATAAACCAGTTTAGTAAAATTTCAGGCTATAAAATTAACCCACAAAAATCACAGGCCCTTATAATTACCAAAAAAAATCAGGATATCCAAACCATCTCGGAACGAATGCCATTTGCAATAGCCGAATCTCAATTTAAGTACCTAGGGGTAAATATCACCAAAGACCACACAAAATTATACAAAGCAAACTTCCCCCCCATTCTAAACCAAATACGCAATGAAATCTCAACCTGGCAAAGATTCAAAACTTCCTGGTTAGGAAATATCAATCTATTCAAAATGATAGCACTGCCCAAAATCCTGTACAAGGCAATGGCCCTCCCCGTACAAATCCCAACCAAATTTATAAAACAATGTGAGCAAGCTATGCTTGATGCTGTATGGAAAGGGAAAAAACATAGAATAAATAAGCAAACACTAATCAGGAAGAAAGAAAAGGGAGGTGTTAATATGCCAGACATAAAAACCTACTTTAGAGCAGTTGCACTGAGAACACTTAGATACTGGTATCACCCTACAAAGAACACCACATGGGTGGAAATAGAAAAACATCTACTAGGTAATCCTAATCTTCAAGAGATGATAACTACACGTGACAAAAAAAACTTAAGGAAAATAGCGGAACACCCATTTGCAAATTCAATCATGCATCAGTGGCACTTAACACAAAAAAAACTAACAATTTCCCCAGAAGCTTCACCATACACACCTATAAATGCCCAGACATTATGGAAAGATAACACAGCAAAGAATCTAAGGAAAACACTAAACAAATGTAACATCCATAGAGCTGAACAATTATTTAAGGACAACCAGTTCATAACAAAACAAGATCTACAAGACATAACAAAAACAAAGATAGACACATTACAATACTTCCAACTGAAAAATAGATTTACAGACAGAAATAAAAGACAACATTTCACTAGAAAACCGACAACTCTTGAAAAAATTGTATTCAATCATACTGCCAACAAAGGATTGATCTCTAGAATTTACGGGGCTCTAATCGAGGCCGACGCAAATAAACCGACTAAATACATAGGAAAATGGGAACGAGAACTGGGAATAAAATTAGAAAAGCAACAAATTGAACAAATTGGACATTATATGCACAATTGTGCAAGTTCATTAGAAATAAAAGAAACCCAAATTAAGGTGATTCTAAGATATTATTTAACGCCAACTCATTTCAAAAAAATAGAGGGCGACGGCCTCGATCGGTGCTGGCGAGGATGTGGAGAGAGGGGTACCTACCTCCACTCTTGGTGGTCCTGCCCCAGGGTACAACAGCTATGGGGTATAATTTGGATGTATATGAAAAAGGCCACAGGTTTGATTGTTCCTTTCAGGCCAGAAACTGCTTTGTTGGGATTGTATCCAGATGTACCGCTGATGAAACAACATCAAGAAACATGTACACTTATGACCATGGCGGGTTTAAACATAATTGCCCGCAATTGGAAAACGGCGAAAAACCTAACAGAGACAGAATGGATAAAAAGACTCTGGTATATGTACTCCATGGAGAAGATTGCAGCAACACAAGAGAATAAAGCAAAGAAATCTACAACAAGATGGTTCTCTTGTCTAGAACACATACAAGGACATACAGTCGTAGAGAAAAATCGATCATACTGGATAGACTATAAGATATAAACGTAAAAACAATAATATACCAACGGAGCAAGTTACAATGTTAATTTAATTTAATTAGTTATACAAGTTAATATTGTTAAATATGTATAATATTGATGGAAGAAAAATAAAACTGTTTACTATAAAAAAAATAAATAAATAAATAAATAAATAAATAAATGTGTAATCAAAACTTCAGTGTAGCCAACACATTTCGACAATAGGAGACTTGCTCGGAGCTTTTTCTTTTTATAAAATATAGACAATTCTCAAAGCTATAAAATAAAAGGGAGGGCATTTAATCCTAAGAAACCTGGTGACCAGATTTATCTTGGTCCCTGAACAGCAGAAGAAACTAACTTATAAAAAGAAAAAGCCCAGACACAGACTCCTATTGTCAAAACGTGCTGGCTATGCTGAAGATAATAAATCTATTAACTTTGTTTCTGTGACTTGTATTTATGGCTGTATTGAATATTTGATCACACATTTATGAATTTGTATTTGTGGGTTTTGTGTATATTTTACAGGCTTTGTGAGGCCATATTGAAGATTTTTTTTACACATTTATGAATATTCTATAAGCTATATTGAAGCTTTGATAGTATGTTTATGAACCTCTTGTCTCTGATATTTTATTTGTTTATTTTGATTTATATCACTCCTGTCGCCTGAGGCTCAGGGTGACATACTATAATTACATAAAATACAAATATAAAACAAATAATTAAAACCCCACAATACTAATTGATATTGATATATTTCTAAATATGACCATTGACTAATACATTGATATATTTCTAAACACACATCATACATTTTGTTTACTTCTGTCAGGATACAAGCACTGCCAATCTGGATGTCCAGGAAATAAAGGGTACGTGAGCCAGGTGGGCCCGATACCTTGAACACCCCATGGTGGGCAAACGCAACTGCCACGCTGTGGGGCCAGTGTGGAGACCAGGGGAAATGGTTTGTCCCCCCTCCATGGGGAAGCTTGATGGGCAGGTTGCTGTCAGAGGAGGGCAGAGACACCCTACCCCACCCATCCTCCCTCAGCCATGATGTGGCCACCTGTGCCTGGCAACAGCGCCCACCACCCAAAGCCCTGCAGTGGGGCAGACGAGAACCAGCCCCACAAGCAGCAGCACGCTACCGCCTGTTGGGCAGCCTTACCCCACTTTGGGTAAGGCTGCTATGTGCTGCGTCCCCAGCCTTTTTCCAGGGACGCAGGGCATAGCAGCAGCCAGCTTCCCACACCGCCACACGGTGGGGTAAACATCTGGCAGCCATCAGGCACAGGATGCACTGCATAGCGGAGCAACAGTGACTGATGGTGGGGCAAGGCTTCTGCCCAAACTGCAGTAAGTGTCTTGTGTGGCTACACCCAGAGTGTGTTTCCACCTGACTTTTGTGTAGAAGCTGCTGTTTTAGCTAAAGCGGGTTCCTCATGGGTGATTATGCTATTCTAAAGCTTCCACACTCCTTTGCATGCTTTCTCAATAAATCTGATAAAAACACTGCAAAGGGTTTTGTGAAATTCTAACCAGGCCAGTTATCCTTGTATCAGCCAAAGATTTTTTGTTCCCTTTTAAGCCTAGTTTTCTGCTGCTTGTACTTACATTTCAGCTCGGCTATTTGACTGCTCTTAATGAGGTGTGCATCAGCTGTGGAGCCACTTGTTATCTTTTAGCCACTTATTGGGTGATTTCAGACGTTACGAGATCACGCTCAACCACAGTGAACCACGCTCAACCCCCCCGTGGGGCCAAAGGGCCCTGAACGTCTGAACGGCGCGCGCCAGATGTTCATCACGCTCAATACCCACATGGGGTCAGTTTCAACCACGCTTCCCGGGCTAGCCGGGGGAAGGTCCCGGGAAGCGTGGTCAAACGAACCCCCAC
>QEPC01001533.1:10829639-10844487 GCA_003113815.1 Sphenodon punctatus
ATGAAGCTCTAACTCCCTATCTGGAGGTGCCACTGGCTGGGTCCCCTCTGGTGCAACTACAGGTGAGGGTCTCTAAAGATCAGAAACTAAACGCATCAGGGGTAAGATTTGCCCAGATGGTGGCCAGCTCTAATCTTTTCATCTTAACTGGTTCTGGGTTCCAGGACCCATTGGAGGAGTATACATTTTTAAGAACCCAGGGAAGCAGTGTGGTGGACTACGCACTTGCCTCTAGGGAGGCTCTGACCTGTTTGAATAGCTTTGAGGTGGTGGCTTCTACGCTGTCAGACCACCTTCCACTAGCCTTGAGGTTTTTTCGAACTGCCGATGTAGAGCTAGGGAAAGAGTCGATCGTAGAGCTAAACAACTCCCCCTCCCCCCCCTTAAAATACCAAAGGTGGAGCGAGAAGGTTGCACAGGCTTGGGAGGTAGCTCTGGAGATAGGTGTGCCCCACATGATCCGGGAACAGATTACCTCTAAAGACTGTGAGGGTTCGGTGGTTGAGCTCTACTCCATTACGGCCTCCTCCCTGAAGCAATATTTGCTCGATTGTTCTCAGAGTAAGTGTCGGCACAGTTCACCAGATCGTGTCTCTCCAACTTGGTTCGATGCGGAGTGCTGGAGGGCCAGGGGAGAGGTAGACGAGATTTATAGAACATACCGAACTGGGGCCCAGGCTGTCCTTCCAGCTCAATATTTCCAGCAGAAGAGGATTTATAAGGAGCTGATCCTCCAGAAGAAGAGACTGTACTATGACGCCAAGTGGCAGAATCTTCTGAGGGCCAGTCTTGCAAAGAATTTCCGTGCCTTCTGGTGTATTATTAATGGAGCCTCTTTTCAGGTGAGAGTGGCTCGATCTATCCCAATTGCCCCTCTTACTTGGGTGAGATACATAGAAGCTTCTCAGACATCTACCCCTGAAGTGCTGGGCATGGGCCAGGATGACTTCAACTTTGTAGATCCACCTCTTCCAGACTGGCCTCCGGTCATGGAGGAAGAGTTGAGGTCGATTATCAAGTCTTTTCACAATGGCAAAGTTCCCAGTCCCGATTTGATCCAGGTGGAGGCCATTAAAGGTCACCTGGACTGGTGGCTACCAATCCTGACCACTCGTTTACCCAAGTAAACAGCACTGGAAATATACCTAAAACATGGTCCCAAGCTATTGTGATACCCATATACAAGAAAGGGTGCAGATCTGACCCTGCCAACTATAGGCAGATAAGTCTCATTAGCATAGTGGCCAAGATTTACGCCAAATACTTGCTGGCCAGATTAACAGAGTGGTCTGACCATAACCACATCTTGTGCCCTGAACAGGCAAGCTTTCAGAGGGGCAGATCCACGTTGGACCACTGCTTACTACTCCATCACCTGATAGAGAAATATAGAACTAAGAACGGGAAGTTTTACGCCGCTTTCCTTGATTTGAAGGCAGCCTTTGACTCAGTCAAGCACCCACTTTTATGGGGGAAACTGTCTGCCTTAAAAATCGACAGTAGGCTTCTCCTTCTAATTCNTTTTATGGGGGAAACTGTCTGCCTTAAAAATCGACAGTAGGCTTCTCCTTCTAATTCGGACCTTGTATACCAACACCACTGTGGCTGTCAAGGTGGATACTGCTGGTCAGCTTACGTCTGATATCGGGGTGGATCAGGGGGTAAAGCAGGGTTGTGTCCTCGCTCCCTCCCTGTTCAACCTCTTTATCAATGATTTTATTCCTCAAATGAGACGAGAGATTCACCCCCACCCCCTAAATTGATATCCAAATCTGTTGGCGTCTTGTTATATGCCGACGACTTGGGCCTTCTCTTCCCAGACCAGGGTGGGATTGTTGAGGCAGCTTACCTCCTTTATAGGCTATTGTCGGGCCAATTCTCTGCCATCAATTGCTCCAAATCCAACATTCTTGTATTCTCTTGCAGTAGACAGATACATAGATGGCCTATAGGGGATACCCATTTTCAGCAAGCTAAATCATATAACTATCTGGGGCTTCACTTTACTACTGACGGGTGGTGGAATAAGCACATCAGAACATTCGAAGCCACAGCAAAGGGTCAAATGCTGGCAATCTTAAGACTATTTACTGGGACAGGGAGAAAGAACCTTGAGATTGCCCTGAAAGTCTTTGAGGCCAAGGTTAGGGCATAATTCCTCTACAGGGCTGAAATATGGGGCCCTTTGGTCAAGAGTAACCTGAATTCTCTGCAGACTAGGTTTCTGGGTATGCTTACAAGACTCCCCCATGGGAGTGGGGCTGCAGCTATAAGATTAGAGACAGGCTCTTGTGGTTGGTCTGCGGTGGTTTGGGAACAGGTGTCCTTATACTGGGCTAAGGTGAACAGGGCCCCTCAGGATAGCCTCCTCTGCCTTATGCTTTCAGACTCCTTCATCAGCTCATGGCGAGTGGCAGTAACCCAGTATTTGACCCGAATTGGCCTTTCGCCTTCATACATTCAGACCAAGACACTGGCAGCTGCAAAGCAGGAGATAATTTCTAGGGTCAGAGATATGGACTAGCAGGACGAACTGGCAAGGGTGGCAGGATCCTGCCATTTGCAGGGGTATAGTGTATGGGTACCACAGATTGGCCAGAGGGCACAGTACTTGGGAACAAGTGCTACCTTCAGAGAGAAATACTTGTTCCTCTGTGCTAGAGTTAATGCACTGCCCACAAATATACTAGCTGGACGTTTTGCGGGGACCTCGTACGGAGATCGCTTGTGCCCCTACGACGCAATGATTGCAGAAACGACACAACATGTCTTGTTCGAGTGCCGTCTATATGACGCCATTCGAGGAAGATACCTCCAGTTGCTCATAGACAAGTTTCCTGGTGCAACCTCTGGGATTTTGACCCAGATGGCCCTAGCCGATGTGCGGCCGGAAGTGTCTGCTCTTGTCATGAAATTCCTGTTACATGCCATGGATGCGAGGTTGAAATTTTTGAACTACAGGTCTTAGGAACCTTGTTTCAGGCTCAAATGTTTAATAGCACCCCCCAGCTCTCTATTTTCCTATCCCCCAGGAGTTAGTTGCTCCTGTCGTTAGTTGTGGTGGGGGTAAGCCAAAGTTAAGTACTTCTACTATTCTTATGGTCTTGCCTGTAGTTGGGTTAGATTGACTGTTATTTCCAGCTGTTATGTGTTTTTTTCTGTTAATAATCATTTGCGCAGGGGTCAAGTGCTGCCGCCACAAGCCCTGGGAAGGGCAAGGTGATTTCGCGAATGTGCCCCTATGGGTGTTTCAATTAGGATCCAGCTGAGCTATGGCCAGCGTTGTATGCGATTATTAGATCTAGCCCCAGGTATATGCCTTGGGTCTGTTTATTGTTGCTATAAGCCCTTGTAGAGTGGGGCTTACTGTCTGCCCCTCTGGTGCTTAGATTAGTTACATTTACAGCTACTTTAAGTGTACATGTGTTTTTTACTATAATTGTACAGACGAGCTGGTGTAGCCCAAGGTTAAGCAGCAAGGAAATTAAACATTATTTGTTATGGTCTCACAGTGATGGCCAGAAATCTATTCAGATGTAAGCTGCAGGAAGTTCTTATTGACTTATACCTGGCTACATCCCCTACCTTTTATCTTATTTTTAAATTTATTTAACGGACCTTAGTAGCTTAACTTTAGAGGTCAGAAAGTCTTTTTTGTGTTTTATGATTATGAGGGTTATCCCTATGTGTTTGTGAAATGGATAATCATGCATTCTTCTTTTTTGCATTTGCTTATGTTTGTCTTCTGTTTTCTATGTTGTATATGTGTTGACAATGACCTAAGGTCACGTCTTTCTAATAAACTTGACTTGATAGCAAACAATTAGTTAATACCCACACCCTGGGTATGACTCATCATCAGTTGTTTAATAGTAGCTATAACTAGCAATTTTGAAAATAGCACATTCCCATATTAAGCTAGAAGGTATAAGATTTGACATTTTGTAGATTAACAGCATTAGATTAATATGACATCTTGTAGATTAACAGCATTTTATTGGTCCTCTGCTTCAGATATAACGTGCACAATGTAGCAGCTTCACAGCTTACCAAAAATCATACATATCTCAAAGGAGTACAGTTTATACATTTCCACCCTTAGGTTTGCTGCACACCTACCCCATTATAGGGGCTGTATAAGGCAATGGAAGGGCAAATTAATTGTATTTTTCTTGTGTGATGGATCAGAAAAATCATAATGTTTTCATTTCACTGTTTTCATGTTTCTCTATACAGAACAAATCTATATTCAGAGAAAAGTCAAAGATGAATTCACTGAAATAAGTACATTAAACAGCACTTAGTCCTGAAAATGTTTATTGCCAGTTGGTACTGGACCAGTCAGTAGGAATCCTGATAATAGTTACTAATTAAACAAATTCATTTTGGAAAAATGCAACCTCTTTCTAAACCTTGTGAAAAGCTGCCTATCGGGAGTACCGATTGAGTTTCCTATCAGATCTACCAATTGATTACTTCTCTTTAAAAAAGGAGTATAAGGATTTGATTAGAGCAAAGAAACACTTATATTTATTTATTTTACTTATTTAATATATTTATATCCCGCCCCTCCTGCAAGCAGTTCGGGGCGGGATATGTAGAGAAAGGGTGGCTGACCCTCCTGGAAGCCAGCGAATCTAAAGATGCCAAAAATTTCTAGTGATAATAATAATAATAATGAATACTTTATTTGCTTGACCAATGGTCATTGCTTAACAGAACAAAACAAACAATACCAGAAGGAACAAATGTACAAATATGCACTCTAAAACAAGAGCAAGCAAACCCTGACTGATTCAGCAAATAAGAAGTAAGCCATATGCTTAATTATAAATAATCAGCCTTCAATTGGAAGTTTAAAAGCCAAAAATAATTGCCTCAGATTAAAAGCTGAAACCAGGAATTTTACTAATTTTTTTGTAACTTCTGGAGAAGCATCGGATATAAAAAAATTGGAGCATTCAAGAGTCAGTTCTACCCTGGTATTTCTGAAGGTAACGAGCCAAAAACTGGGTTCTCACTGCATCATAAAGATGACAGTGCAGGATAACATGTTGTGTAGACTCCATATCTAGCATATCAAACGGGCACAAACAACGCTTGTAAGGAATCTTATTGAAACGACCCTCCAACACAGCAGTCGGCAAAGAGATCATTGTAGCACATAATAGCAGGTATTTCCCCATCTTAAAGATGGTACAAGTCAGATAGTTAGCAGCCACACGCTGAATTGGGTGGCAAAGAAGGTAGTCCTTTAAATACAAAGTAGTTCTTATCTCAGCTATATCCTTCTGCCTGCCTACATCCTCAGTCCTAGAAAGAACCTCCTTCTTGGCCATATCAGGGACTTGAGTCATTATAAAGTCCAGTGAAAAACCCAGGGTGATCAAATACTCTTCGACTGCTACCTACCACTTACTTTTAAAGAATTAGAAAGTGAGAACTGGAAGAGACCAGAATTAATCAAATCAAACCCCTCAACTTGAACCAGAACTTCAACACTCTAGACCAGGCATGCACTTCCCAGCTGCGTTGCCCTGTTTCCAACTGCAGAGCAGCACATGGTATGCCATTGGGAGTCCCCAAAAGTCTCTGAAGAAACAAAGATTGTAGCCCCTCAATATAACTATATGAGGGGAGAAGAGCATAATTCAGCCTTGAACAAGAGCTGAGACATAACTTTAGTATCATGGGCCCTAATAGCCATCTCTGGGCAAGAGTGCCCATTTTTTGCAAAAAAACCCTCTGCAATGCAAATTATGATCTCTTAGCCATGGCTAGTGTCTTTCTAAGATGCTCTGACCAACTGCCTGATGATGTGAAATTTAGGCCAAGATATTTAAAAGATTTAACTTGCTGAAGTGCTTGACAGACCAGCTAAAGGTTTTCCTAGCGTTGGAAAAGACAATTTTTGATTTACTATCATTAATAGTTAGATAATTAGTATTGTAATAGCTAAGAAAAACCTTGAGTTGGCGGTTAAGGCCCACCCTTGTCTGGGAGAGCAAAACCAGATCGGCATAGAGCAAACACCCTATAGATCTTGGGGCTAGCCGGGGAGGAAAAAATTCATTCTTGGTAAGTGAGGGAACTACATCGTTGATGAAAAAATTAAACAGCAACGGGGCCAATATACATCCTTGACGCACACCTGTTGAGATGTTAAAATACCTAGAAATGTGCCCTAAACTATCTATTTTAACAGCAGATAGCGAGTGAGTATAAAGCCTTATAACAAGAAATAATAGTCTTTTATCAATCGAGGATTCATACAGCTTCTTCCACAATAGATCTCTAATGACAGAGTCAAAGGCCAATTTCAAATCAATAAAGGCCGCAAAAATTTCCTTACCAGATGATCGATATTTTTCAACAGGACTATACAGAATGAAACACTGATATGTAGTAGCTCTACCTCGTTGAAAACCAGCTTGTTCGGACCATTATCTCCTTCAGGCTGGTCTTTTAGCGCGCCCCCTCCAGAAGGGGAAGGGACCAGTTAGGATGGTCCGCCCTCGGAGGCTGATGGAACCCCAGCGGTTCCAGGAGGTCCTGAGGGAGCTTACCCTGGATGTGGACGGTCACTCTGTGGATGAGCTGGTCCGGCATTGGAACATCTTGCTGGAGGAGGCCATTGACAGGGTGGCTCCGAGGCGCCTTCTGCCTCGGTCTCGTCACCGCAGGACCCCTTGGTTTACTGAGGGGCTGCGGTGTATGAAGCGTGTGGGCAGGAGGCTAGAGCGACGCTGGCGTCGGACTCGGTCTGTCTCCGATCGTCTTCTCCATAGGGCCCATTTGCGGTCCTATGTGGAGGCTGTGAGGACGGCGAGGAAGGAATTCCTCGCCGTCCTCATAGCGTCTGCGAAGTCGCGTCCAGCGGAGCTGTTTCGGGTGGTGCGGGGGCTGGTGAGTCCGGCCTCCCTCCGCCTGGATGGGGACTTGTCCCGGGCCCGCTGTGAGGAGTTTGTCATCTACTTCGCAGACAAGATCGCTCGGATTCAGGCCGATTTCGACGCTGGGTTGATAGCAGTAGGGGAAGAGCGCGGGGGGGCGGAGGGTCCGTCTGGTCCATCTTTATGGGGTGAGTTTCAGGAAGTGACGCCAGCCGATGTGGTGGATGTCCTGGGGTCTGTGAGGGCCACGTGTTGTCAACTAGATCCATGCCCGTCCTGGTTAATAAAAGCTTCCGGGGAGACGTTGGGGACGGTGCTGGCGAGGGTGGTGAATGCGTCCCTTCGGCAGGGGAGGTTGTCGCCTTGCTTAAAAGAGGCTGTGGTGCGCCCCCTGCTGAAAAAACCATCGTTGGACGTAGACGCGCTCGCCAGCTACCGACCTGTCTCTAACCTTCCCTTTTTAGGGAAGGTTATTGAGCGGGCAGTGGCGCTCCAGCTCCAGGGTCATCTAGATAATATCGGGCTCCTTGACCCTTTTCAATCTGGGTTCCGCCCCGGCTATGGCACCGAGACGGCGTTGGTGGCCTTGGTGGACGACCTCCGCCGGGAGATGGATGCGGGATGTTCGACATTTCTCATCCTGCTCGATCTCTCGGCCGCTTTTGACACCGTGGACCATGGGCTGCTGTTGAGACGACTGCGTGACCGGGGGGGTCTGGACGGGACTGTTCTTGAATGGTTCCGTTCATTCCTCTCGGGGAGGAGCCAGCGGGTGGTGTTGGGGGAGGAAACATCGAGCCCCCGCGCCTTACCGTGTGGCGTTCCGCAGGGATCGATCTTGTCTCCATTATTATTTAACATCTATATGCAGCCCTTGGGGGAGGTCGTGAGAGGGTTCGGGGTGCGATGTCACCAGTATGCTGATGATACTCAGCTGTACCTCTCGTTTTCTACTGACCCAGACCCTGCTGTCTCGGTGCTATCCCAATGTTTGGAGGCCGTGGCGGATTGGATGCGGCGGAGCAGACTGAAGCTCAACCCAGATAAGACGGAGGTGATGGTGGTGGGGAGGGCGAAGGGGGTGGTGGCCCCCCTGATTGGGGGGGTTTGCCCCCCTGTAGCTCAGCAGGTCCGGAGTCTGGGGGTCATATTGGACGCAGACCTGCGGCTGGAGCGGCAGGTGGAGGCAGTCGCTAAGGCTGCCTTCCGCCAGCTTTATCTGGTACGTAGGCTGCGTCCGTATGTCTCTGGCCCGGACCTGGCCTCCCTCATCCATGCCTTCGTCACCTCGCGGCTCGACTACTGCAACGCGCTCTACGTGGGGCTTCCCTTGTTCTTGGCCCGGAGGCTGCAGCTGGTGCAGAATGCGGCGGCTCGTCTTCTTACGGGGACGGGTCGCCGGGAGCACATTACACCGGTGCTCCGAGCGCTGCACTGGCTGCCGATAGTGTGCCGGGCCAAGTTCAAGGTCCTAGTGATGATCTATAAAGCCCTATACGGCCTTGGCCCCTCTTACCTTAGGGACCGCCTCGCCCTTCGCGCCCCGGAACGGCTCCTGCGGTCTGCCGGGGGTGCCCTCCTGGAGGTCCCCCGTGTTAAGCGGGGGGCCACGATGGAGCGAGCATTCTCGGTGGTAGGGCCGCGGCTGTGGAACTCCCTTCCGGAGGAAGCTCGCCTGGCCCCAAGCCTTTTGACATTTCGGCGGAACTGTAAGACCTGGCTGTTTGCCCAGGCCTTTGGGAGGGAGGGTGGGGGGGGATGATTTTAGTCCCCCGCCCATTTATTTATTTGTTATTTTCTAGCCCTGTTTTTATATGGTATATTTTATATTTAATATTTTTAAAGGAATTTTATTGTTTTATTGTGGATTGTTGGAAGCCGCCCCGAGCTGCGTTGCAGGAGGGGGCAGGGTATAAATTTGGGGGGGAAAATAAAATAAAAATAATATAACTTGGTGCTGTAGCAACCAAGCCTTTAATTTGCCCAGCAAAAATTTGGCATATATTTTGCTGAGGACACTAAGCAGGCTGATGAGTCTGTAGTTGGCAGGGTCAGAGGGTGACCCCTTCTTATATATGGGTATAGTCACTGCTTTATTCCAATTGGGTGGAATGATCTCAGACTCATTTATAGGAGTAAAAATAGATGCCAGCACAGGAACCCACCAGACCATATTAGATTTTATAAATTCTATCTGGACAAGGTCCAGACCAGGGGCTTTACCAGATCTAAAAGACTCCACCAGTAAAGCCACCTCATTTGCTGTTACCAGTGGCCACTCCGGGAGAGTATCAAAATTCATATCAGGATAGGGGACAGCACAAGGAACTTGGTGTATCTGACTGAAGTATTTTACCCATACAGTCAGAGAAATAGAAGAAATCCATGAAATATGTGGAGATCTAGTAGAGCCATTAATAATATGCCAAAGTTTCCTTGCGTTCGACTCCTTAGAGGCTTTAATTAAGTTGGACCATCTCGCCTTGTCATAAAGGGATTTCTTATTCTTGATTAAATTCCTATAATCTTTCTTATATAAAAAATATGATTTGGGGAGAGCTGGAATACTCCTCTTCCTAAAAGCCTGGAAAACATGGGAAAATTTCCTCCTTGCGGCCCTACATTTGGTATCAAACCATGGCTGGTTGCTATCCCCTACCTAATGAGCATTCACGTTCACATATCTATGATTGATAATCTTGGCCTTAAAAATCGAACAGATCTTATCAAAACAGTCTATTATGGTAGAAGGACTTTCTGACCTAGCAATTACCATCTGAAGAGGTGCAACTGTCTCATCCTGTATGCCACCTTCCAGTAAAGAAGCCAAAGCTGGTGACCATTTCACCGTACAATCTAAATGAGCATCCTTATCTAGATGAGCATCCTTATCTGGAGTCCAACCATCCAAATCAGGAGGTGGACAATTACAAACTATTGTCAAGTTCAATGGTAAATTGTCAGTAAACAAAAATGCACCCATGCCAAAGTTCCTTATCCAGGGAATTACATTAGGTTTTTAACGGTAAAGTCAGGGCAAACTTTCTTTATGGGGCGGAGCTTTGGGCTCCCCTCACTGACTTAAATATGAATGTATTACAGTCACGTTTTCTGCAAGGTTTGTTGAGTGTCCCAAGGGACACCGCCGCAGCTGCTATTAGGTTAGAGCTAGGATTACGGAGTTGGTCAGCAATTGCTTGGGAACTTACTTTTAAGTTCTGGCTTAAGATAACTAGATACAACAATAGGGGGTTGGCCAGGTTTATGTTTGAAGATAACTACAGGAGTCAGTAGATGAAGGCTATCGATAACCAGCTGTCAGAGTTGGAGTTTTCGCACCTTAAAACATAATGGATGGTAAATAGGGCCGAGATGCTCTCAAGAATATGAGACATCCAAAGGCAAGTGGACTTAGACAGAGTAAGAACTTCCCCACATATGACCAACTATGTATCATGGGTCTCCGAGCAAGGGGAAATGGCTAAATATTTGTCAACATCCCTTACACTCAGGGAGAAGCATTTATTCCTGTGTGCTCATCTAAATGCCTTACCCTCAAAAGTGCTTGAGGGACGCTATTGTGCCCAAACCTATGGTGATCATCTTTGTCCTTATGACAATCTGATCACGGAGTCTACACAACATATTCTTTTTGACTGTCATTTGTATGATCACTTACGTATGGAACTTCTTTCTTTTTTTCTGGACAAATTGCCAGGTAGAACAGATTATTGTTTGTTGGGGATTGCTTTAAGTGACACCTCTCTGGAAGTGACACAAGCCGTCTCCAAATTTCTGATGTTAGCTTTTAATTTGAGGCGCCTTTTCTTGGAATCAAAGCTAATATGAATGTATGAGTATCGGGATCATGGTAGTTTATCTTTTATGTTACCTCTGTTGGAGTTGAAAAGGATAATTTATTATTTTATTTTTTTGCTTCTGTCTTTTTGTGGTTTGTGTGGTTTTGTACTTTGTTTTATTAATATTTTGGCAATGACCTACAGCTACGCCTAATAAAACTTATTATTATTATTATCAACCTTGTGAAATACATCACAGGGTTCTTTCCACTGAAGTCAGTTGCCATTCAGTGGGCAGAGGCGTGGCCTGTGATACTACTATTGTGTTAATGGAATGGGTAAATCAGAACAGAGAATGTCTGGAAAACAAATTTGGGCGAGAGAGGGTGGTTGCTAAGTTAGTCCCAAATGTAAGAGATTGGGACAAAGTAGTTCAGCTGAGATCTTAACTGGATGAACTACACTGTTAGTGAGAGTATGCAAGCTTTCCTCTGAAATACTTTGTCTCCATAAGCCTGGACTGCCTCATTTCCCTGTGTTAGTGAGATGTGTATTATCATCTCATTTCAGAGAATATCACATTCTCCTGAGCAGGAAAAAAATGACTCTTGTAGGTCTCAAGGATAGTGCTGTCAAGCAGCATTCCCAGAGAAAAAAACCCTCTTGTTGCTTGTCCCAACCATCCCAGACTTGTTGCTTGTCTAAGCCTGCTAAAAATTGCCAAGTAAAACAAGATGATCATTGTTGCTTCGCAAACTTTTAAAACTTAGCCCCTCTAGGAGGAAGGAAAGTAGTCTTAGCCCAGGTTTACAGAAGTGCTAACTAAGCAATGCAAAGGTTAAGAGTTCTGATTGGGACTAACCCTTCTGTGGGTGGGTGGAGGCCTTTCAAAGAGATTTGTACAATTCTCCCCCATACGTATCTGAGCCTCTCAGTTTTATTCCTATAGTACTCTACAAGGTAGGGAATTATTACCTCAATTTTACAAATGTGCACCTGAAGTCCCAGTCAAGCACCCCAGTTGCTAGCCCATCGTCCTCTTGCAAATAATAGCTTTCCCCTGTCCCCGCTGCAGTAGCTAGGAGCTGGCAGGCAAGTGTACTTTGCCCTTGGAGCATTCCTAGGCATGCTGCCAACACAGCAAAGAGGGGAAGAAGCAAGGCAGTGACTTTCACAGCAGTTCACAAAGTGGTTCATCCTTGCAAGAAACATCCAAAGATGATACAGCTTTCCCAGTCCCCTGTACATCTTGGTGAGGGGTTGTGCCTTGTGATCAATCACTGGACTTCCCAGTGGCTGCATGCTACACATAGATGCATATCATCTGGAAAATTATTGAAGTGCTGACAGTCACTGGGGTGTGTTGTTGTTTTTTTTAATTTACCAACAGCAATACAAAAACTATTACAGGCCAGTGCCAAAGGTTACACAGCAGACCTAGGGCCCCAACTGTAAAACTATCGCAAAGTCTCTCCTGTAGCCTGAGGAAAATCCGCTACTGCTTCACAGGTTTCTGTGTCTTTGAATTAATAAAATGAAGCTTGCTATATCCATAACTTCAGGGTACATGGACATGACTTGATCAACTTCATCACTTGGGAAGATGGCGCAGAGAGCTTGCTGGATGTGCACTTGTTCTTTAGTAAGTAGTTCTGAAGCCAGCTTGTGCCTGTGCTCAGTGTTAGAATGATGAGAGTAACTCTCCATGATTGGGAAAGAACCAGGCTCCTGGTTTGTCTCTAACAGAAATGATTGACCAGTAGGATGACTCTGCATGCATTTGTGGTATTGCATATCTCCACGTTGGCTGTATGGGAATGGGTCACTGTGAGGAACTATGTAATGGTGCATTCCCTCCTGCTGGGCCTTCAGACAAACTTGTTTCAGCTGGGTTCTCTGACTTTGCGCTGCTGGTAGCTGCACCCTGCATGAATGCTGAGGCCTTCTGTGGGATGAGTACTCATAAAGATGGGATGGATGCAGTGTCTCTTGGCAATCGCATCCTTGTAAGCATGAGCAGTTCAGGATATGGTTGGGGTGAGCTAGATAGGGATTGTGTCTGAGATGACAGCACTGATGGGGATTGTCCGCTCCATCCCCACATATAGTGGTGTCTGCAGGCAGATGTCCAGTATACCTCTCATCACACAAAGAGAAAACTGAGAGCTGCTTTTCCAGGACCCTTTGCTCTCTCACCAGGCCCTGCTGTAACGGGTTTAGTTCAGGATCTAGCTTACGCTGGGGCATTTCTGGCCAGGTGCTAGCTGAATGTCCTCCTTCCCACTGTGCGGATGGGATGTGAGCTACTGCTGCAAAGCTCTGTTCTGAACCACCGCGGCTGTATTCCAACTGCCTCTCTTCGCAAACTCCATGGGATGGGTTCATGTCTCTATTCTTGGTGAGAATTGTCTTCCAATTTTCATTTTCGGTTCCCGGGTTGAAAGGGGAGGCCTTTGTTTTGGCTCGGAGCTCATCTGCCACTGGCAGCTGAGCATGGTTCAGTCTTTCAGGGTGGTAAAATTTGCACTTGCTGCCATATGTACATTTTTTGCCTGAAAGAATAGAAGCAGGAGCAGCTCATTAGAAAGTTTTTTTCCAGTTCAATTTCAATGTATTTTTTAGTGGGTACTAGCTTTTGCCATGACCCTCAGACACATTCATATAAACAGTTTCCAAACAAACAATTAAGCCAATCCCCCAATCATAAAGGACATTCCTCTTCAAGGGGTTATCAACAGCAAACTCATCCTAGAATAGCTACTAATACTCATGGTTACTAGATAATATTCACAAACAGTTAAAACCATCAGTACTATGAAGTATAACAAACAAATTATCTGATGTTCAAAATATAATAATTCCAGAAACACACTGAAAAGTCTTAAATGAGGACAGAATCGGAGACAAAAGCACTCTGAAATACAATAAATAAAGCAAAAAATTTATTAAAAAAACCAGAAAAATCATCATATTATATTTATTATTATTATTATAAATATTTATATAGCACCAGCGATGTACCTGGCACTATACAGAAAATAAGATAGCTCTCGCTACCTGAGAGCTTACAATCTATTACCATGATATTACCAAAACATATTGTCATGTATTTATTATTTTATTTAACATATTTATATCCCGCCCCTCCTGCAAACAGCTCGGGGCGGCTACAGTTAGACAGTGCTAAATCTCACATTCAGTTGCTGATATTCAATATAGAATATTTATATTTCATATTTATTTATTTCATAGATTTATACCCCGCCCCTCCTGCAAACAGCTTGGGGCGGCTTCCAACTATAAAAACACATACAATATATATAAAACAATTTAAAACAAGTCAACAATACCAACCATATTAAAACAGGGCCCGGGGCCTCACTTAAAACAATAAATAAGGTAGGGGAGCTAAAACTCTCCCCCCCCCCTCCCCAAAGGCGTGGGCGAACAGCCAGGTTTTACAACTACACCGAAATGTTAAAAGGCTCGGGGCCAGGCGGGCTTCCTCCAGAAGGGAGTTCCAAAGGCATGGGCCAGCCACCGAGAATGCCCTCTCCATTGTGGCCCCCTGCTTAACATGGGGGACCTCCAAGAAGGTACCCCTGGCAGACCGAAGGAGCCGCTCTGGGGTGCGGAGGGCGAGACGGTCCCTAAGGTATGAGGGGCCCAGACTGTGAAGGGCCTTGTAGATCGACACCAAAACCTTGAACCTGGCTTGGCATGCTATCGACAGCCAGTGCAGAGTCCGGAGCACAGGTGTAATGAGCTCCCAGCGCCCTGTCCCCGTAAGGAGCCAGGCCGCCGCATTCTGCACTAGCTGCAGTCTCTGAACCAGGCACAAGGGAAGCCCCGCGTAGAGCGCGTTGCAGTAGTCCAGCCTCGAGGTGACGCAGGCATGGATGAGGGAAGCCAGGTCCGGGTCAGAGACGTATGGATGCAGCTTCCGCACCACGTGCAACTGGCAGAAAGCCGCCTTCGCGACTAACTCCACCTGCTGCTCCAGGCAGAGCTCTGCGTCCAGCACCACCCCCAGACTCCGAACCTGCTGAGCTATAGGAGGGTGAACCCCCCCAATCAGGGGGGTCACTACCTCCCTCGCTCTCCCCACCAACATCACCTCCATCTTATCGGGGTTGAGCTTCAGTCTGCTCTGCC
>QEPC01001533.1:10854209-10897076 GCA_003113815.1 Sphenodon punctatus
TTGATGTGCATGTAGACTGTGTTTTCTTCCATCCGATGTTAACCCTGGGAACTCCTTGCTGCTGGGTTATGCCATGCCACTGGCCTACCGTCCCCCTGGCTTGGTCCCTAGGCCCGCCGGCCCGGCCTTACTGCCCCAGTGCCCCTCCAACATCAAAACCCACCAGCCACCACTGTTGAGAAATAGTCTACCCATGTGTTCCCATCTATAATTACATCAATCCTATCCTCTCGTGCCCCTGGCCACCAGTTGCCAGAAGCACCGATTATTCCCAGTGGATATTGCCAGATGGAACTCATTCTACTGTTTCTCTGTAAAAGCCTTTTTCTTTATTTTTTTATAACTACTCCTTAATTCAGCAATACAGGGTGCCACCAACCCAGTTTCCTTCAATCTACATATCTTCTTATTCAAACTACTTTTCATTTCACTACATTCTTCATCAAACCAGGAATTGCTTTTAACAGAATTTTTTTGTTGATGCAGCTTTATCTTTTTATGAAACACCAGATGCAAAGCACCTATTATTTCATGTACTTGCCTCATAGCCACCTCAGAACTGTCAGTGGTCAAAATGCTATATCTCATACCATATAACTCTTCAGCTTGCAATTTCTCTATAACAGCCACTGCAATAAAATCTTAAACACTTATTCAAGAACATGAGAGGGGGCCCAACCAAATCATTAGACCTAACACAAATGTCCCCGGCAGCCAGAACCTCCCATAATACAAGAAACAAAGGGGAGTGATCACTCTCCAATCTGGAGGTTTTATGAGGAGGGGGAGTAATCACTGGATATTACTGTGGGGAGGATGGGTTATACCACTTGGTGTAAAGGTTGCTTAAATATCACATGAGATGGAGCAGCAGAAAAACGTGATACAAAATTTTGATAGGTGGCTCTTGAGCTTGGGAACTTTGCCATCTCTGAGCAGTGTCTATTTTTAAAGACCACCAATGACGGGGACTCCACAACCTCCCTTAGCAAATTATTTCACTGCCTAACTTCCTTAGGTTTAATATCTAATATTTAACATAGCCTGCCTGGATGTTCCAATGGTATACTTAGTATACTCTGACTAAGTAGGAATAAAAGATGTACTCTACAAGCAAAGGCATTTTTTCACTCCAGGAAGGGAGAGGAAGCAGGAAGTATCTTGTTCTTTATTTTCTTTGGGATGGAACCCTAACAGAGGAGGCTGTCCTCTATGAAGCAATGAATGAGGAAAGAGATTTTAAAAGAGAAACATGTTGATTAAATAAGGCATTTCACTTGCCACTGATATCTTGAGGAAGGGTTTAAGCTGCCAGTTTGAAAACAGCACCTAAAATTGCAAGTCTGGTGCTACTTTCCTTTAGGCAGAAATCACTGTGGGTACCAGGAGGAAGAAAGCCAGGTAACATTAGGTGTAGATGAAGAAAACCTACCATATGGACAGATATGCCATCTAGGTTCAGGGAGCATCGGCTTTTTGCTAAGGAAGTTGTCCAGAGTGGGTCCATGGCGGCCTAATGGGTCATCAGGAGGCATAAATCTGGAGAGAAAAAAAGAGCTTGATTCACTGTATAGAAATCAAATCCTCTTGCTATTTTCTGCATTTAATTTAACTCCTATTGGGGATATACAATGCGTGTTGAAACATTATTGGCTATGGCTAGAATAGAAAAATCTCTCAACAGCTACAGAATCTCTCCAGAAGCAGAAAGGATGGGAGATGAAAATGCACAATTAGCCTCCACTAAGCTGTAATGGAGTAAGTCCTAGCAGTCTAGCCAGCAGAGGTGCATATTATCACCTGAATTCTTTAAGAGGAGACATCTCAGAATTAGTGAAAGCTGCACTTGAGGGAGATTATAAAATCAATCCTCACAACAGTCCTTTATGGGAAGAAGAGTTGTTGTTGCCATTTTACAGATGGAGAAGCTTAGAAGAGTTTACCAGACTAGTTTGGACCATAGAAGAAACAGTCAGGGCTACAGATTGGAAATGAGGTGATCCTCTTCCTTGGTCCTTAGCTCAGATCACTTGGCCATAAGAGTACAATAAATGTTATCCATTTAGGTTCTTACATGTCCCTATTACCCAGTATCTGGCATTGCATAAGAAGTCTGTGGTAGAGCAGAGACATAAACCTCCAGCTAGAGTCCCAAACAGCACTATCCTTCCACAAGATATTTATTGACCGTGTTATTAATCTCCCCAATGGGGAGAGACAGGGACACAGAGAGGACAGGTAAGCAAATCAGGGATTTTAGCTATTCATCTCTGTATGCAAAAGAATCAGCAATTTAGGGCACAATCCTCCACCAAAACCCCAAGATGAAGCATGTACAAAGGCAAGCATCCTATACTTGTCAGTGACGAAGGAGTACATGAGAAGCCGTTGCTCGATGAACCATTTCCACTCGGGATTCTCATTCTGAAGGTCTCGGAAGTTGTCGTTGTAAACAATGATCCCATCTTTCTCAAAGGCCAATTTAACAATGTAACGATCATCATAGCAGACCATCCTCTTGCCTTTCACTTTGCGGGATGGCGTGTACACAAGTATCATTTGCTTTTCCAGCTTTTCCAGGACACACTGATCTGCAAGTCAAAAAGATATTAATTCTTCTTCATCATGATTGTGTGTTTTGGAACCAAAAGGTTCTGTAGGCCATGTTTATGTACTGCGGCCCACAGTAAAGACATGAATGTGTCCGCATTCATTACAATCACAGAAATACCTCTGTTCTTATGTGCCAATCTGTGTTTAGGTATTGCTGTTTTCCCTCCACAGGGAAGAACTGCACCAAATTTGTCAAACCCCAAAAGTCTAGCCCTTAGATGACACTGTCTCATTACTTCAGATCATGCTAGGGATGCTTGCCTACCTGTAATGGGAGTATCAAATCGTGGTGGATCCTTTCTCCACAATGGAACAAAGACCTTGATGTAGTTATGGCCTCTCTCCCGGAACCAATCTACTGCCAGCTGAATGCCTAGGCATGAGAACACTTCTTTATTCCCATGGCTGTAATAAGAGAAAACAAGAGGGAAGAATGTTAAGATTCAGGAAGGAGGTTTGGCAAGTGTAGCCTGAGGAAAATCCTCTACTGCTTCACAGGTTTCTGCGTCTTTGAATTAATAAAATGAAGCACTGGAGAGAGAATTCCAGATGCTCATATTCAAACAGACATAAAGTATGTATCTGGGGAGCAGTGGAGCAATATTGACCCTAGTGTTGGAGGGACACCCCAGCCAAGCCTCCCATCTCTCCTCCCCCTCAACTCTGTAATTTGCGTTGCTTTGTGAGTAGTTAGGAAATTCCTGGTTTCTGTGGGGTTCTCTGGCTGTAGGCTAGGCAGAAGTTCTAAGGGGAGATGTGGGGCTGGGCAGCATTGAAGGGTCTCCAGTTGGGGGACTCAAAGTTCCAGGTAGAGATTCAAGGGTTGGAGGGCAGCAGTCAGCTGCAGGAATAGCAGGGCTTTTCCTGGCCTGTGCAGCTGTTCCTTCCCTGCATTCTGTGAGCACGTGTAGTTTGGCACTTCCTGCTCCTCCTAGCTCAGCCCCATAATGCAGAGACCATGTTTTGGGCAGCTGGAGCTGTGGCACTATATGTTTGTAAGCTAACGGAATGATTTTCATAATTGCAATTGATGTTCCAAGGCATAGCCATAAATACATCCTACCTCCAGCCCCAGCAGGGTGTGAGGGCATAAAGCTGCATCACATAGTAGCTCTGGCAGGCAGGTGGGTGACAAAAACTATCTGGGATTGGGGGCGGGTTTGTGGAAGTTGAGGTGGCGAAGAGGAATATGGGGGGCAGAGGATGTTGTAGGAGCTGGTGGGGTTTGGCCCGTGCTCTTAACGTGTCTTTCCTTGATTACTACGAAGTTTTACCTGTAGGAATTGATGAATTTTAGAGAGATTGCACAGAAAGGAGCAGCAAGAAAGAAAGGGAGAGATCTAAGAGTCAAACCCCAAGAAACTCCTATAATGAGGATGAGGGCGGCAGGGGAAAAGCTACTAAGTAAGAGGGAAAGCAATCAAGAAGAAAGTCCCTGAATCCTAGCAAATGAAGAGAATCAAGGAGAGAGTGAATGATCAACTGTGTCAAAAGCAGCAAATAGATGCAGAAGTAGAAGAATAAAAGCAATTAGTCTTGTAGAGCTACCAAGACGGGGCCTGTCGCCACAATTTTAGCATAAAAAAAATTATTAGTAATTTTTATTAGAACCATTTCTGTAGACTGACAAGAGCAGAACCCAGATGGTATAGGGTCAAGCATAAAACTAGAGAAGAGAAGTGTAGAAGTAAAGGAAGAAGGTGAAATCAGGCAACAGTTTGAGAGATGAAGTAAAAGGAAATAAAGTCTTCTATGAAAGGGGGGCGGGTTATAGTTTGGTTTCCCATGCACTGAAGTTTTTATTGTTTGTAAGTTGTAATCATGTCTTCCTAAGTTTGAAAAACTATTGCTGGTGGTGATTTCCTTGCTCTCTGCATGAAGAAATCCAGTGTACTGGTTTTATGTACAATAAAGACCATGTGGAGATAAGGTTCTACTCAAAAGTCCTGTAATAAATACCATCACAGTATTGGCCAACTCATGCTTGTACTTTGAACTTACTGGGTATTACTTCTGTATGCATGCAAATAAACTGCAGCATTCCAGAATACACATTATTGTTCTACCCACTTATCTCTACGTTTACCGCTCTCTAGAGTAACAATGTATAGTTGGATTAGTTAGTTACCCTACAATCTGGAGGATGCTTTAAATAACTGTCATGGTTACAGTTTTCACTGTAACCATGTTTTCGGTGCAGCAGTGTTTTCACTGTAACTCAGACACCTGGAAGATCCATTTTGTTTCTGGTCATCATTGCATCATTTGAGTTCTCAAAATAATAAGATTTAAGCATGCTGGTATTGCTTTTTTAAAATAAAGCCTCAACGTTTTCAATGTGTGTGTTAATCTACTGATATGCTGTATGTATGTCAGGCAATACCAGGCAGTCGAAGCCCCATCTTGTCCTGTTTTTTATGGGATGAATTTCAAGACGTCTTGCCCTCAGATGTGAGTGATGCTCTTGGGACTGTTCGAGCCACCTATTGTGAATTAGATCTAGGCCCGTCCTGACTGGTTAAGGCTAGCCGGGAGACATTAGGGCCATTGCTGGCCGGGATAGTAAACGACTCCCTTAGGGAGGACAGGGTGCCGGATTGCCTCAAGGAGGCAGCGATGCGGCCCCTGCTCAAGAAACCATCGTACATTGACGCCCTGGCCAGCTATCAGCCGGTCTCTAACCTTCCCTTTTTAGGGCAAGTTACTGAACGGGTGGTGGCTCGACAGCTTCAGGAGCATTTGGACCGGGTCAACTTCCTTGATCCCTCGCAGTCTGGCTTCCATCTGGGTTATGGCACAGAGACTGCGCTTGTGGCCTTGGTCGACGAACTCTCCCGAGAGTTGAACCTGGGTCATTCAACCCTGTTGATTTTGTTGGATCTCTCGGCTGCATTTGATACCATTGATCACAAGTTGTTGGTGACTTGGCTGCAGGACCGGGCAGGGATGAGCGGGGCTGTTCTTGGTACACTTTGTTTTTCAATTAAAATCACAGTGCGATAGTTCAGTGTATCCAATTATGCAAGATTTAAGCATCCTTGTTGTAGCACAAAATCAGTTATAAAGCAGCGCATGAGCATGAAAGAACCAAAATGCACAACAGCGCATACAACAAAAATGCTACAACAGCGTGTAGCTATGATGCCAAGCAATGGAAATGAAGGAGGCCTGATTCTTTGTTTATTTACACCTGTTTCATAGCAGCACAAGTCCACTGAATTTAATGGCATTACGTTGGAGTAAATCAGGTATAAGGAAGAGGATAATTGGAACCCAGAAGTTTGGTTAAAATGTATTAAGCCAATTTTGAACTAAATAAAGTATACAAGCAGATGCAGTTACTTCTCAGGGCTGCTGTTTCCTCTGATTCATTGTTAGTACTGTGGAAAACCCAGAAATATCTGCTGTAGCCTACACATGTGACATACTACTTCCTCCTTTCTCACCCTTTACCCACATTATTTATTTATTTATTTATTTATTTAAACGCTCCTGCCTGTAACGGTAACCACTGAAACTAGTGACATTTGTCACATGCCAACAGCGTAACCTTTCTTAACCCTGACTCTTGCCCCATGTGAAAGAACTTTCGGACTAAAAGCCAGTGCCCTGTCAGCACTTCTGTGGGCCACACCTTTATTAATTAGCAATAAGTATCCTGGATTGATATTAAACAATCTAAACATCAGTTTCCTCATGTATAGGTAATATGTCCAAGGTCAAATAACCCAGCACTGGAATTTGGCCGTTATAGGACTGTAACACCACTACTGTGCTAGGGAGAAAATGAAAGTTTCTTTTTAATAGCAGGCTGATTTTTAATTTAAACCTAAAAGCATCAAGTGAAGTAAGCCATTGGGTGCAATCCAGCTCCCACTGAAGTCCATGGCTAAACTCCTATTGACTTATATGAAGCTGGATTGTGCCCATTGTCTCCATTCTTGTATCTATCCTTACAGCCTTGCCCTTCTTTATGCGAGAAATCTTATATTAAGATACAGGTATATCATAGCTGCAGAGGTACCGCTTATTATTAAAGTTATTCTTAAGGTATAAATATTTAAAGAAATAAATAAACCATTTAAAAATACATGAGCTCTGAATAGCCCACCTTCACCTGAGGCATAACAATGAAGACGTCCCCTGGTAAGGGTTTTTCTCCATCAACATGCTCTTGGATTTCTATTGCTTGTGGGAAAACGAAAGATTTATTAAACCTCTGGCAAGAAATTATTAAATATCTCCCTTCCTTTTCTTTTTCTGCTTGCTTGCATATTGCTGCTGCTGCTGTTTTATAATATGATTTTTTTTAAATAAAAAATATAAATTAAGGTGGAAAAAAAACTTCTGAAGAAGAAAACCTACTGTAGCTCCTCTCTATCAGCATTTCTTTCACTAAACAAGAGGTTTTTTGTTCCAGGCCAAGACTGGGAGTCGGGACATGGTGTTTTCATTCCCATCTCCACTTCTGGCCTACAATGTAACATTGTGGGGCTTGATTTATTTCTTCCCCCTCCCCCAGTCTGCAGTAGGTAGGTAGGTAAATATGTATTGTCAGCCATAGGCTATTACAGACACATACAAGAAGAATCACACACATCTGCAAGGTGTTACAAGTTCTAGGGAGGAAAAATGCTAAGCATTCGTATATTTAGTACTTTTGTTGTTATAGGAAATCAAAATAGCATTATAAAATAGCTTGGTGACTAAAACCAGTGACCTTTAACAATTGTTGAGTGCCAGCAGTGTAGCTTTACTTAATCCTGGCTCCTGTCATGTGAAGGAACTCTGGGACTAAAATCCTGTGCCTACCAAAAGCCCAAAAAATTCCTTTGACAAGACTGTACATGTTATTAGGGATGTTTACTTTAAGCTAAAACTGCTGAGGATGGGGATTCCCATAACTGAACTAAACCTTATTTACCTCCCTGTTGTTTATCTCTAATGGAAAGACTTTGACAAGAGGGAAGCAATTCCTGTGAGTTTTTGCCTTTGTGGTGCAAAGTGACATTCTACAGAAGGCAATAAACACTGTTCTAACAACCAGTTTCTACTTGTGTATCTAACTTTCTATTGATAACCCCACAGCCAGAGATTGGTGGATGGGAGGGAGGTGCTGCTGAAAAGCTCTGGTCTTGCTTTGGAGACAATTAAAATACAAGGTGGGGGGGAGGGGGCATTTTCCTTTTGGAAGCAGTCACTGAATTTGGAAGCTACTTTGTGCGATTGCACAGGAAAGCAAAGCAGTAGTGCAGTAGAATCTTCCCTCAAAAGAACAAAATGCACTGAAGACAGTTTCCTGAAGTATGATGTTTCTTGGAAAGCTGTTTCAGACAGGTGCTGTCAGCCACAGGCACTAACTAGCCTTGGCACGAGCCCGGTAAAGCTGTTACAAGAGCTGACTTAAGCCCTGCAGTGCCGGCGGTCAGTGCCTATGGCTCTCTGGCCCAGCAGTCCAAAAAAACACTTGCTGGTAGGGAGCCACTGGGCTACAGCCAGGGCTGGTCCAACCACCACATACCCTCGCTCCCCCAACAGTACATGGCTTGGAACCTGGACTATGAAAAGGGGGCGGGGGGGGGCAGCTTCTGCTCTGTTTTTGATCCTGTCACAAGATACTGGGCTACATGTAGACTACAGGTCTAACAAATATGTAAAGGTTAAACATGTATGTAATGTGAAAGCTGAGAACTGGAAACTCACTTCATGCAATGAAGAAAGGCAAAGTCATGCCAAATGTGTATTCAGAAAAAACCTAAATACCTCTGCAGACATTGGGTTGCAAATGGATTTCTTCCTGTGGACTGACAAAGCACACAGTCACCGGGCGGGAAAAATCAGACAAAGGACCCTGGAAAGGTATTTAAGTGGGGAGACAAGACAAAGAGAGGATATATCTTTCTATCTCACTCAGTTGGTTGAGATCAGCTGGATGAGCTTCATCATCATATCAGCCAGAGAAGGGCTGCACAAAGGAACTATGAAGTAAGGCCTTTTGGAAACCAAGACTGGTACCCGGCCAAGCTTTCCATCGCCGGCTGTGACGTGAACTGAAATACTCTTGGACCTGGATCAGGGTAAGCCTAAATCAGGAGAATCCAAGTACAGATAGGAATGCGTTATTGGTTATGTTATTTTCATTTCTGCACTCTCCAGTATAATCCAGCATGCTTATTCATGATTTATTCATTAAACCTCTTTTTACTGAACTTCATATGGTCCAGTGGAATTGCTAATCCTAACACTGGCGAGACACAATTTGGGGTTAATTCTGTGTTTACAGACACAGACGAACCTAGAGAGAAAGAGTCTGTGCTGAGAAACTCTGTAGCTGAAAAGGTGACGAGAAGGTTCCCCCGTTGCAGGTTGAATCAGTTCTAGAGGGAGAGCTGATCCAGTGAGAGCTGCAAGCCAGGGAAACTGAGTCACAACAGCCTGTAGTGAGCCCCCAATCCCATGACAGATCCCCACCAATAAAAAGGAGACCTGTGCCCGAGCTTCTGTATCATTTAATCAATGTCTTCTAGAGTGAGCTTGGAACCCTATGGTCTAATCCTGCATCTGACCATGTCCTGTGGTGCAATCTCAAGAAAGGCACATAATCACTCTTGTAAAAACAATACAAATCCAAGGAAAAAAAGTGAGCTTTTTAGTGGACTTTAAACAATACAGCCCTATGGTTGGCAATTCCCCAACTTTCAGTTGTTTATGGCTTCTTGCATCAGTGGCAATTATTAAACAAAATCAGAACGTATACTAAAACTGTTCTTTTCAGAGAAGCATGATAGCAATTTACATAGATACACTTTTTTACAGGTGTCAAATAGCCATGTAGGAACTCTTCATAAGCTATTTATAACAAGGAACATCAACATTAAGGCATGTTTCAGGCTTCAAATGAGCTTTGTGCAATGAGAAGTCGCATCAAATAAGGGCAAAGAGAGAGCAGTATTACCTAAAAGGAGAGGATAATTCTAAGTATTACAATGCAAGGAGAACTCTTGGAGGTATCCTAATGGATAGCCACATACCTCATAGCAACATTGCTGCCATCAATCACAATAGGTCTGAAGTGGTCGGAAGGGTCATTTGCTTCCTCTGCAGGCTGTCTGGGCATTGGTAGAGCACTCGATGTTCCACGGGCAACAAGCTTTGGGAGTGGAGGCTGAGCTTGACTCTCAGGAGCCTGAGCCCTGCTACCCATCTGAATCAACTCTCGTAGCACATCGTTCTCCGAGGCCTGTGGGCCGCCCAGTTTCTCCAACACTTTGAAGATGTCCTGCTTTCCATAGCCCAGCTTGCAGAAAAACTCCAGCTTGCTCTGCTGGGCTGCCATTCCAAGAGCAGGAATTCCTCAGGGAAGAAGCGTCTGAAGGAGGAGACACTGCTGGTGTCCAGTCTGTTACTCTGGACCAATGCTTTTGGCTGTTGCAGTCTGCTAAAGGCAGTTGATTTTGACAGGCATTCACTTCAAAGGGAGGGAAAAATTAAAAATAGAGTTATAGTAGCCTCACAGATGGGGAAACAGCAAAACCTGTGTAAGAGACTACCCTTCTGAACTGTCCACTTCTCCTCATTAAGTCTTATTTTATTTCCCTATTAGTAAGGCACCATGCCTGCAGTGCAACCAGTATTTATCAAACCCAGAGGTAGCTAGGGGTGTATTCATGAGAGATGCATGCAGCTGAATGCATGCGTGCACACGCGCACACATACGCACGCCTCTGTGCTTAACTCTCCAGTCTTATCTCTGATGAAATCAGTTAAAGGAGAACGTAAGTGGGGAACCACAAACAGAATCTTATATCGGGGACTGCCTCGCCTTCCGTGACTCAGGATGGACCTTCTGATCCACTGGGGGGCGCCTATCTGGAGGTCCCCCGTGTAAGGCAGGGGGCCACCATGGAGAGGGTGTTCTCGGTGGTTGGGCCACGGTTGTGGAACTCCCTTCCAAAGGAAACTCGCCTGGCCCCGGGTCTGCGCGCCTTTCGGTGGGCATGCAAGACTTGGCTGTTCGCCCAGGTGTTTGGAGGGGAGGGGGGGAGTGAGGGGTAAATAGGGGAGATTGGTGGGGTGGGAGGGTAGGGTTGGTTGTTGTTTTTTTTAATTTTAACGTGATGTTGGTTTTTAATGTATTTTACTGTTTTATCGTATTGTTAGCCGTCCCGAGATGCCGTGGGCATGAGGGCGCGGCATAAAAATGCTAAGAAAAAAAATAAATCATTCTGACTTTGGTGAAGGAATCGCAAATGTCACAACTGGATCGCAGTACAACAAACACATTGCTCTTCCCCAGGTGCCAGGGAGGGAAAGTACGTAGTATTTACAGCATTACTGAGAACTTTGCCAACTGACTCTCAGTATTCATGAGAAGTTCTGATCCTGGGAAATGATCATGTTCAGAGTGAAACTACTCAAATGTTCCATTCATACCTGCTACGTACTCTGGTTGACTTGTTTTGTTATTCACTGTTACTATTATCTTCGCTTCCATGATGTTTTACTCTAAAGAACAACAAAACTATTGCTTTCTAAAAATTTGCATCAGGAAAAGCGATCAGACTACGGGAAGAGAGCTTTTGATTTAAGTTAGTTTCTCTGTTGAGATGCTGCAGAGCGTGGGCTAGTGTTCGATAAGAGTTTAGAAGGGTCTAAATGAAGGGTGGGGAACATGTGACCTGTGGACCAACTTTGACCCATGACTGATTTTTTAAATTTGTCCCTTTCTCAATTTCTGGATCTGACCCATGAATCCAGCCCTTACCCTCAAGTACTGTAAGAATCAGCTCTGAGCCACGGAGCACGGATGCACTGGAGGAGATGGATCCATTACATAATAATCTTTATTTTTATATAGCACCCCCCTGCCATGGCACTCAGAGCACTTCACAAAGAACTAATTAACATTAACATTTTTAATCCTCGCAACAGCCCTGGGAGGTAGGCTAGGCTGAGAGAATAATGTGACTGGCTCAAGGCCATCCAGTGAGTTTCTGGTTGAGGCAAGACTTGAACCAGGGTCCCTTCTACCACCCGTTCCAAATACCGCACACCTGGCCATTATCCCACACTGGCAGTACAGAAAGCCATGAACTCTGCAGTGTCTGAGGGCTCCAGTTCAGTATCCTAGTCAGTATGTGGGGGTGCCTTTTGTTAGTGGCAGATCCAGATTCGTCCATCCCAGGTTTTGCATAAGACTAGGAGATGGGGAACAGTTATTGGTTAAACTATGGGTGTTAATAGACAGAGTGCCAGCTGGTGGCACAAACACACGCACTGGCCCACTGTGGCCCGCCTGGATGACCCTTGGGCCTGGACTGTGGTCCCATTTCCTTCTGGGCTCATGTTACTGGGCATCCAGCTACCTGGTTGGGGGCTGGAGAGGACCCAGATCTGCTCGCAGACAAGACGTGGGTTAGGTGCTGGCCCAGGCTGGTATTAGAGGGCCAGCGTCCTATCTGTTAATGCCCTAGGTTTGAGCTGGGAGCTGAATAAAGTCGACTGTTTTCAGTCAAGGTGACTGTGCCGTTTTATTTCTAAAGCACCAAGTCTCAGCCCTCCCTTCCTTTCCCCCCATCCTGAAGATATTGCTTCAGTACTCCAGTCCTGGGGTAGTGAAGTTCTTTAGAGCCTGAGCCCACTGTAACCAAGGGTGGGCCTGACACACAAACACATGCACGCACACACCCACACACCGGAGCGCTGTGCATGATGGTGCTCCAGAGGGGGGAAGCCACATCAAGAAATGGGTTGGAGAATGCTATAGCCCTGCCCCAATGAAGCAATACATTTATTAGACATGGGGCTGGGGCAATATATCCCATTGACTTAACGATAGACTTGAGTTATGCACACTCGACTTGCATGGATCCTACTATGCATGTTTAAGTAGGCACTTAGGTGCCAAGTCACTGAGCAACGGGATTTTGAGCCTATGCTTTGCCAAACAAGAATGTTTTGTTGCCAGAGGGCATAAAACATATGACCTGAATGTTCTTAGTCCCATAGCCAGACTCTAAATTCTCCAAGGCTTGAAGAAGTGGCAGACCTGGAACATGTGGATGTTGCAGATGCAGTGGGGGAAGCTGCAGTCACAGTACCTAGACACTGGCTTACTTCCGGGTTTGCATCTTTTTCTTTCTTTCTTCTCAGCCCAGATTGTGCCAACAGTACAACCAGCACGGAAGAGCAACAGCAGGGCCGAGCAGAGCACAGGGATCATTTTCTGCAGGCTTCCAGTAGCACAGGGTGCAGGCAGCGCTGCAAATAGAGTTACACTGCCGCACGATCCAGACAGCTGGCGGTCAAACAAATAGCAGCTTCTTCCCCCCTCCCTCCCCCCTTCTTCACTCTGCATGCAAAGGAGTGGGAGAGCAGAGCACCACATGCTACGAGCGCCTGATCAGATGCTGCTCTGCTGGGTCTCATGCAAACACTCATACTAGTGTAAGGACCTTTTGGCCTCCAACCACGGCCCACAGAGTCCCAATTGGTTGTTTGGGCTGCTTTGCCACTAAGGAGTTATCCATAGTGATCAGCAGCCTTATTATAAAATATGTTTGTCCCTAATGGCCAAATGCACCTGATCAGTCAGTTATCCTATAACCCCCTGGGTTGTAGAAAGGGCACCAACAAGTCATCTGGGCAGAGCGACAGCTACCTGCTTTGTCTTCATCCCCTTTACTGCGGTGTATGCCTTTAATCCTGCTCCTAGGCCGGCCAGCTGGGCTGCCTCCTAGGCCAACCACCTTCCACCTATACCCAGGCTGCCTTACCTGGCTTGCTTCCCGCCTGCTTTTTGCCACTACCCCAGCTTTGACTCCACAGCATCCCAACTTGATATGGTTTCCTGACCGAGGCTCTGGCTCAGCCCTTTGGTTCCAATATTGTCTATAGATTGCTATAAAGTCCAGCTGCTCCATGAGGGTTTGGTTTTTTTAAAATCATAATGCTTTGGACATGCTTATCGGCAATGCTGGCTTTGGCCAGGATTGACCAAATTTCAGTTACCCACACCAAATACACTTCTAGTAGGAAATCCTCTGAGTCAGACACATGGGCTGTTTTGAACTCCTCCAGTGACAGATTTGTGCCAGAAAGTTAGACTAACTGGTCCAGGAAGCTCTTACAAGCTAACTGTACCCCTGGCTCATTTTGCATCAGTCTCTTACAGTAATTAGCCAGCAGCAAGTCACAACAGCTGGCAGTCTCCTCTCACCTGCGTCTGGGAGTTTACCCTGCACAAGCCCCGGGAGGTTCTGAGATAGGTGCATCATGGTTGGCTTTGCCCACCTGCGCACTCCCCCACTGCCGACCTGGCCTATGGATTTTTTGCAGCTGAGAAGTTGTTTCCTTATCTCTTGAATTGTCACAGCTGTGGTTTTATTTTTTATTTTATTTTAAATTCTTACCACTGAACATTTTCCCTGAGGAAATTTAAAAATTAGAAATAAAACAGTTTTTATTTTCATAAAACCTCAAGAGAGCTCCTGTAATGCATTTCCAATTATGCTGCTGTTCAGGCGAGTAGACATTGCCCTTTCCTCTCCATCCCTCCTGGCCCCATAGTATTTGATATGAATAAAACCAAAAGGTGGGGTACTCACAGAAAGTGCAGCTGGTTCGTTCGGTGGCCTGTTAAATGCTCCAGTTTCTGGGCCACAGCTTGCTACATTGTCTAGCTGCTCATGCACCCGACTGACGTCTGAGCAGTGTTTATTCTCACAAGGAAGTCAGGCCCCTGTTTAAGAGCCTTATTATTGTCTCTCTATCACAATTGAAAGCAAACAAGTGCAGCGTGCTGGTCACAGCCCACTTCACGACTTCCTTAATCGGCTGGCTCATATCACTGAACTACACAGGTCATCAGACTTTCCTTTTGTTTTTCACAAGAAAAAATTAGAGGGAACTGGCTGAGTCACATCTACATAGTTTACTCACTCACCAGGCAGGCAGAGCAGAACAGCTAGCATCAGGTATTAGGAAAGGCTGTGAGGCCTAACTACCACGATCAGTGAATGTTTTCCAGAGAGAGTATTTGACTGACAGGAATTAAATGCAGGGCAGCAAATAATGACTTGGGCACACCAGGCTGCTGTTCAGAAAACCTGCTGCATGAATCAGCACTCCCAGTTTTCAAGACCCCACTGAGAGGAGTCCGTGTTGGAGAAAACTCACTCAGCAAGAAAACATGCCCACAGACAAATGTACCATGACAAGTAATTAAAACAATATTTTGGCCCCAAACAAGTCCCATTTATTTCCAATGAGATTCACGTTGGCACAAAGTGCATAGAAAACAATTTTTCCTACCTTGAACATTATCTACTGGTAGAGTTATGGGTACATAGTCCAATTAACTGTCTACATGTACACAGATTTACTCTTCTTTTTTTTTTTGCATACATGCCTGGAGGGAAGTGAAAGTCCCTCTGTGCTGTTAGAGCAGAGGTGCACTTCATGGCCCACAGGACAATGAGGAAATGCCCAGCAAACATGGCGCTGATCACCTTGAGCCAGGTGTTCCCATCACTGAGTGCAGCAGCCACACGAGCTAGGCCTGGACCAATCCCCACGTGCTCCAGGACAGATAATTACAGCCGCCACACTTTGGGTGGGTAAGGGGAGCAGGCCACACGACCTACCCCCCGCCCCCCTGCAGGGAACCCAGGTGGGCAGGCTGCTGTCAGAGGTCCAGCCCCACCCCACCGATCATCCTCTGCCTTGCCCACTACCCTGCCCTTGGCCAGGGCGTGGCTGTGCAAGGATAGCAAATGTGCCTGCTGCTCAAGGGCCCGTGGCGGCCCTTACGGGGCAGGACAACATGGACCTGGCCACAAGGGCAGAGGTCTCTTAACCTGTCTGGGCAGCGTTACCCCACATTGGGCTACGCTACTATGTGCTGTGTCCCCGGTGGATGCAGCACGTAGCAGCCGACTGTCCACCCTGCCCCACCCTGGGGCAGGTTGAGCATCACGAGGTAAGGCTGCCTGACGAGTCCACTCCACAAATCGGGTTAGTGTCGTGTGGCTTCACCTACTGTTACCCACATCCTCCTTCCCCATTGCCTTCCGATTGTCTTGTTACACCTCTACCTGAGCTCTTCAGCGCACCAGTTGTCATTGTAGCTTCTAGCACATGAAGATCCCTGCCCTGGCAGGAATCTGCTATATAAATCATGGACACTAGAGTAGCTGCAAAGCAAACCTTGCCTTGCTGCTTACAGTAAAACTCATGCTATTAATTCCTGTACAAGAGGACTAGATTTACTTTTTAAAAAAAAGTTTTAAAAAAATTAAAGAATCATTAAGCAGTTAAACGTAAAGTAATAGTGAAACAGTGCCTTGACCTAAGAAAAGACTGTTTCCTCCTACAAGAGCTGCTATGGATGCAGAACATTTAGTGCCTGAAGGCTCAAACCTGTAGAGACTTATCCCTAGGTAGAACAGTATGTGCAGTGAATTGTCCTATTGTCTCCACTGGGATTGCCCAACGTGCAATCCCAGTTCTGTTCTTTATCTGCTTTGAGCTGCTACAGTCCGCATCATAACTAAAGAGGAGAGGAATAAGTTTTGTGCAATTCTAAGCTTTCAAACCATCATGTACTATCAATGCTGGGACAGTGCCCAGGGCATAATTCCAGGGAAATTGAGGCTTGAGCAAAGCTGAGGCTGCTTTTAGACGAGTGGGTTGCCGTCATGAGACCTGCTCACGTGATATTTCAAAATCCCGTGATGTGGGATTACACGAAACGACCGTCGGGGATCACGTGCATGAAAGGCGATCGTGCGTTATTTGCCGACCGCAAATGAAATACCTCACACATCGAGGCATTTAATTCGCAGTCGGCAAATAATGCGCAGCCGTCTTTCATGCGCGTGATCCCCGACGGCCATCTCGTGTAATTCCACATCACGGGATTTTGAAATATTGCGCAAGCGGGTCGCGTGATGGCGACCTATTTATCTAAAAGAGCCCTGTGACAGCAATGGGAAAAGAGGACTAGGAATGTCTACAAGACTGCTGGGGGACTTGTCTCTGGCCATGTGAGAGGGATGGACTGGCAACAGGATGGACCAGCTCCTAGCTTGCATATAAGGGGCTCTGACGGTTGTGGTGGTGTTGGTGTTTGCCTGCTCCTTGCTGAATCCTTTGAGTTCCAACCCCTCCACACTCCTCCCTCTCACTTTCTCTCTTCCTTTGTGGCCCATTGCATTCGCCTCAACTCCCCCCTCCACCTCTGTGTTCCTGTAATCTACTGCCCCCCAAGGTCTCCCTCTTCTTTTCTCTCTGACTTTGACACATGGCTTACTCTGTTCCTTTCCAACAACAATATCCCCATCCTCATTCTTGGGGACTTCAATATCCATGTTGACACCCCCTCTGACCCTGCTTCTTCCTGCTTCCTCTCGCTGACCTCTTCTTTTGACCTTAACCTGTGAACTGTCTGCCCGATGCATCGTGACGGCCACTCCCTTGACCTCATCTTATAAATTAAAAAACCCCTTTCTCTCTCATCTCTCTCCTTTGACACCCTTCCTGTCTGACCATCACCTTGCTTCATTCCACATCTCCTACTCGCCCTCCCCCCCCTCCCCTAACTTCTTACTCTTTCCATGACCTTCAATCCATCCACCCTCTGGACTTTGCTTCCTCCCTCTCCCCCCTTCTCTCATCTGTCTCCTCTACCAACTGACTAGACTCTACTGTCTCTGCCTTCAGCTCATCCCTTTTCTCCACCCTTGCCTCTCTTGCTCCCCTTTCATGCCATCCTATCCATCACATAAGCCCCCGTCCTTGGCTCACTCCTACCATCTGCTTCCTCTGATCCTGCTCTCAAGCCGCTGAGCACCTCTGGCAAAAGTCTCATGTGTTTGCTGACTTCCTCCACTTTACATTTGCTCGTTGTTAATTTAGTGATGTCCTTTCCCTGGCCAAAGACCGCTATTATTCCACATTAATCAAATCTCACTCCAACAACTCCCGCCGTCTCTTCTCAACATTTGCTTGCATTCAGAAGCCTCCCTGTCCTCCCCAACCCCTCTCTCTCTCTCTCTCTCTCTCTGCACAAGATCGTCTCTCCTTTTTCATCAAGGTTGATTAAACTACACCTTGCTTTCAGTCCTCTTCCTCCCCCATTTCCTTTCCTGCTCCCCCCACACACCTCTCTTTTCTTATCCTTTTCCCTAGCTTCCCTTGATGAGGTCACATCCCTCCTCTCCTCATCCATCCCCTCCACCTTCCCCCTTGGCTCCATTCCCTCTCGTCTCCTAACAGTAATTGCCCCCACTGCCACACCTTCTCTGCTGCACATCATCAACCTCTCCCTCTCTACTGGGTCATTTCCATTGGCTTTCAAACACACTGCTGTCTCCCCTATCCTTAAGAAGGCCACTCTTGATCCCTCCCACCCTTCCAGCTATCACCCACACGCTTCCAGCTATTGCCTCATTTCACTCCTACCCTTCACTTTCAAGCTCCTGGAGCAGGCTGTCTACATGCGCTGTCTTCATTTCCTCTCTTCAAATTCCTCCCTTGGCCCCTTTCAATCGGACTTTCACTCTCTTCACTCGACTGAGACTGCCCTCACCAAAGTCACCAATGACTCTCTCAGATAAGTCTAAGGGCCTCCACTCCATTCTTGTCCTCCTTGATCCCTCTGACACGGTCGACCATGGCCGTCTCCTGGATTTGCTCTGTTCCCTTTGTTTCTGGGACTGTGTTCTCAACTGGTTCTCTTCATATCTCTCGAACCACTCCTTCAGTGTTTCTCTTGCTGGTACCTCCTCTATGTCACTTCCCCTCTCTGTGGGAGTTCCCCAGGGCTCTGTCCTAGGCCCTCTTCTCCCTTTACACTCTTTCTCTGCAGAAACTCATTGAATCTAATGACTTCCACTATCACCTGTATGTAATGACACACAACTCTCTCCACTCCTGCACTCTTTCCCCTCCATCCAGTCTCTCATCACTGACTGCCTCTGACATCTCTACTTTGATGTCTCACCGACAACTCATGCTTAACATGGCCAAGACCAAACTCCTCATCTTTCCGCCAAGGCATTCCTCCCCCACTCCCAGGCCTACTTCCCTCTCAGTTTCCATTGAGGGTGTCACCATCCAGCCGGTCTTCTTTATACAGTAAGAACGTAGTACTAACTAGTATGTGTGTATAGAAGACATGTATTCCAGAGTGGTTCCAAGAACCTGCTGCTGAAAGATGTAGTCATACTGTGAAGACAGCCAAAATCTGAGCAACATCCTTCCTGACCAACAATTGGACCCAATAGTTCTTTTCAGAGTCATGATATAGCCTGATAAAAGAGCTGAGAGAGAGACAAAGTGATTCAAAGTGTATCTTTTATTAGACCAACTGTTGTTGTTGGCAATAAGCAAGCTTTCGGGTCACATAGGGCCTTCCTCAGGCATGTAGTGTAGCCAGTAGAAACATATACACTGAGCAAATGAAGAGCAGGTATATACGAGAGGGCATGGGATGGGTGGGAGTGCACAGAGCAAGGTGGCAGGTGGGGGAGTTAAACAGAGAGCGCGATGTGGCAGACATTTACAAAACAGCTCTGTGTGTTTACCACCTATTGTCCTTTGTCTTCTACACCAATATATATTTTTACAACTGTTTTGCAAATGTCTGCTACATCTCTCTCTCTCTGTTTAACCCCCCCACAACCTGCCACCTTGTTGTGTCCACTCCCACCCATCCCATGCCCCCTCATATAGACCTGCTCTACATTTGCTCAGTTTATATATTTCTACTGACTACACTACATGTCTGAGGAAGGACCCTGTGTGGCCCGAAAGCTTGCTTATTTCCACCAACAGCAGTTGGTCCAATAAAAGAGATCATTCGAACCACTTTCTCTCTCTTTCACTTGGGACCAACATGGCGACCACAGTCTAAAAGAGCTGAAATTCACATAAAATAGTCAGTAGGCTCACGGTTGAGCACAGTGAGAGAGGAAGTAGAGAGTAGGGCGAGTGGTTTGAGGTGTGAAAGAGTGAGGCTGTTGTGGAGGGGCACAAGGGGCTGAGTAGGGGTTGGGGTTGATCTGTTTGTTGTTTGCTGCAATGGCCAAATTAAAGTGACATGGCGAGAGTGGGTCATACCTTAACTCATTTCCTGGCTTTGTGAGGTTCAAGTGTGCTACCCTCTACATTCTTGTTGGGTATGACAGAGCCTATAACCAGCAATGGCCTACTTCTCTTCTAGTGAGGTTAAAGTTCGTGTGTACTCTGCTTTGGAGACGAGCAAGAGTGATTCCTCATTCACCTTTAAAAGCAAAGAGGGGGAGGGCTATTTATACATTTCTTTGTAAAAGAAAAAAAGGCATATAAAGAAGAGAGAACAGCAAACTCTGGAGAGCTGACAAAGAAGGGTGTTTTTAAAGGAGATACTAGTACGCATGGCCACCCAGGAGCCACTCATCTGACTGCCCATCTGAAGGTGGTGCAAGGGGCTGTGCGCTCCCTTGAGCCACTCAGCATCCACTCATGGCCACTCACATCTCACTGCTGAGAAATCCAGAGCGTGCCATACGGGGCAAGTCAAAAATGTGCATGGCAACAGACACCCACACATCTTCTGTTCATATGGAATGGATGTGGCAGAGCAGACTGATGCTCAACCCCGATAAGACGGAAGTGATGGTGGTGGGGAGAGCGAAGGAGGTATCGGCCCCCCTTATTGGGGGGGTTCGCCCTCCTATAGTTCAACAGGTCCAGAGTCTGGGGGTGGTGCTGGACGCAGAGCTCCACCTAGAGCAGCAGGTGGAGGCAGTCGCAAAGGCTGCCTTCCGCCAGTTGTATCTGGTGCGGAGGCTGCAGCCATTCGTCTCTGGCCCGGACCTGGCCTCCCTCATCCATGCCTTCGTCACCTCAAGGTTGGACTATTGCAACGCGCTCTACGTGGGGCTTCCCCTGTGCCTGGTTCGGAGGCTGCAGCTAGTGCAGAATGCGGCGGCCCGTCTCTTTTCGGGGACGGGTCGCCGGGAGCACATAACGCCGGTGCTCCAGGCTCTGCACTGGTTGCTGATAGCGTGCTGAGCCGGATTCAAAGTGTTGGTATTGATTTACAAAGCCCTGCACGGTCTCAGCCCCTCATGCCTCAGAGACCGCCTCGCCCTCTGCACCCCGGAGCGGCTCCTTCGGTCTGCCGGGGGTGCCTTCTTGGAGGTCCCCCGCGTTAAGCGGGGGGCCACAATGGAGGGCATTCTTGGTGGATGGGCCGCACCTTTGGAACTCCCTACCGGAGGAAGCTCGCCTGGCCCCAAGCCTGCTAGTATTTCGGCGAAAATGTAAGACCTGGCTGTTCGCCCGGGCCTTTGGGGAGGGGGGTGGGAGTGGTTGATTTTTATCTCCCCTATCCTAATTGGTTTTATATTCCAGCCCTGTTTTTAATATGTAATTTTGATATGATATTTTATGTGTTTTAGATTGTGTTATATTGTTGTGTTTTTTATGATCGGAAGCCACTCTGAGCTGTGTTCAGGAGGGGCGGGGTACAAATGCAATAAATAAATAAATGATAAATAAATAAATATGAACCGGGGTGGCCGCAGCCAACGATGACAGCATGTCTCATAGGCAATGTGGGCAGGGGCCACGGCCGTTCCAAGTCACAGGAACTGGCCGCGAGCACTGGGCACCCGGGACATGTCAATTTCAAAGGCCATCTGTGTGAGTTTCCCCACCCCCATGGTTCTTGGCAGGGGGAGTGTGAAGCAGTTGCTGAGGTAGCCACACTGGAAACCGCCCAGTAGAATCCCTTCCCACTCACTCCACCTGAGTGGTTGCTCCACAGCTGTATCACTTGACAGCCACTGTCCCATCCCCCCCCCCCCATTGCTTTACTCATTTAAAAACACCCCAAAAATGTGCCAAAAGATGACAAGTCGCTTCCTTCTTGCCATACCAATGAAGCTACAAAGAACTTTAGCTTTATGAGGAAAGCTGGAATGAATGAGGTGGATTATTTTATACATTTTAATTATGTAACTATTGTTAAACCTATTATTTTATAAAAGAGCCAGCCCTACTCTATTCAGGACACAGAAAGTTTTTAGTCATTTAGCTTCAGCGTGCAGATTTTAGGTCACTTTGAAAAACTGGCTCTTACACAGAAAATGGGTGGAAAACATTTTCTTCTTTTTCTTTATTTTAAATATAAACTCCCAAACCAGTTTCTGCTCTCAGGAAAATCTCTTGTATACACCCAACAAGAAAAATGATTTCCTGCAAAGCCACTACTTCAGAAGGAATTGCATATGCAGGGTCTCTGAGGAAGGAATATTTAGGAAGGCTTTGAAGGATGGATGGATTGCAGGACCGATTGACAATAAAAGCTCTTTAATTTTAAGTTGGAGGAGCTAGGTAGGGTTCAAGTCACATCAAGAGTAAAAGGGGAAATGTACAAGATTAATTTTAGCACAATTTATCTGAGAGTTGTCGCTCAGGGACCCCTTCACCTAATGAGTCAGAAATGTTTCCATTCAGCGTGAGGTTTTACAGCTCTTCTGAACTTTGCCTTTTATAAAGAAACCAGGTCTCACCTTAACTACAAATGCTACTCTTATCTTAACAGTAATAATTTTAGCCTCTCCTTCCCCGCATTAGTATAACGTCCCTCTACTCAGGCACATAAAAAGGCAACCAGGAAATGGATTTCTATTTTAAAATTTCCTTTAGTATTTTTCCATCTAAGACAGCCAACCCGGTTGTTTTCAGCAATGTAGAAAAACATTCAATTGAGCCAAGGGTTGTGGTTTTCTAGACATTTCCTTTCTGTCCTGGTGCTGTTCAACTAGCTACAAGGTTCTCTAGCACTTCCAGCACAGAGGAATTTATTGCTTGATACCATTGGGTAAACACTAGGATGGGAATTTCGGTTTCAGCTAAAACCGGAAGTACCCGAAAATGGCCATTTCAGATTAATCCAAAATTTTGGTTCTTTTTCAGTTTCGGTACTATCGGATCTTTTGCATTGATTTTTCTACCGGATTTTTAACGTTGTGGTTTGTCCCCTATTGAAAAGCCGCAACGTTAAAAATCTGGTACAAAAATCAATGCAAAAAATCCGATAGTACCGAAACTGAAACAAAACGAAATTTATGAGAACCGAAACCAAAATTTTGCTCAGAGACCCATCCCTAGTAGAAACAGACATGAAAGGGGCCTGGGAGCCACTGGCACGGCTGTTTTGGGGCTGCCAGATGTTAGCCTGGCAGTGCCCGGGGGCAGGTAGGCAGCTAGCCCAGGCTGTGTCCTTGGGAAATCTCCAAGTCACAGCCCAGACTAAGAGCCACCCATGCAGCCCAACACGGTCCACAGAAGGCCATCATGTCTGCTCTATCCCGCCTTACCTGCCACAGGTCGGGGGCTGCCGTGGCTGTCTGTCTGTCGAGGGGGGGAGCTCCTGACCCTACCCAGGTCATGCAGGCAGCAGGACGGCTCGCTGGCTACAGGCATGTGTGTCCGGTGCCTCGAAATGGTCCGGGCCATGTCAGCTGTGGTTTCCCAGGCCAGGCTGGGGGAGTCACTGCACTGGCCGCACATCATTGTTATGCTATCAAGGGCATCTGGCAGACAAGATCGCTCAGATCCAGAGTAACTTTGACACCGGATTGGAAGCAGTAAGCGAGGGGCATGAGGTTATGGAGGCACCATCTGGTCGATCCTTCTGGGATAAGTTTCAGGAAGTGACGCCAGCTGATGCAGTGAATGTTCTGGGGTGTGTCAGAGCCACTAGTTGTGAACTAGATCCGTGCCCGTCCTGGTTGGTGAAAGCCTCCAGGGAGACCTTGGGGACGGTGCTGGCGAGGGTAGCGAACGCGACCCTTCAGCAGGGGAGACTGTCGCCCTGTCTCAAGGAGGCTGTGGTGCGCCCCCTGCTGAAGAAGCCATCTTTGGATGTGGACGCACTCGCCAGCTACCGACCCGTCTCTAATCTTCCCTTTTTAGGGAAGGTTATTGAACGGGCAGTGGCACTGCAGCTCCAGGCGCATTTGGACAGCATCGGTTTCCTTGACCCTTTTCAATCTGGGTTCCGCCCCGGCTACGGTACTGAGACGGCGCTGGTGGCCTTGGTGGATGATCTCCACCGGGAGATGGATGCAGGATGTTCGACCTTTGTGAGCCTGCTAGATCTCTCGGCCGCTTTTGATACCATGGACTGCTGTTGAGACGGCAGGTCTGTTCGGGACTGTCCTTGGATGGTTCCTCTCATTCCTCTTGGGTAGAAGCCAGCGGGTGGTGCTGGGGGCTGAAACATCTAGCCCCCGGGACTTGACCTGCGGCGTTCCGCAGGGTTCCATTCTGTCTCCACTGTTGTTCAATGTGCATATGCAGCCCCTGGGGGAGATCGTGAGAGGGTTCGGGGTGCGATGTCACCAATATGCTGATGATACTCAGCTGTACATCTCGTTTTCAACTGACCCAGGTCCTGCTGTCTCGTTACTCTCCCAATGTTTGGAGGCCGTGGCGAATTGGATGCAGCAGAGCAGACTGAAGCTCAATCCCAATAAGACAGAGGTGATGGTGGTGGTAAGGGCAGGGGAGATGCTGGCTCCCCTGATAGGGGAGGTTCGCCCGCCTGTTGCTCTTCAGGTTCGGAGTCTGGGGGTGGTTTTGGATTTGGGCCTCCGTCTGGATTGGCAGGTGGAGGCGGTGGCTAAAGCCACCTTTTGCTGGCTGTATCTGGTACAGGGGCTTCAACCTTACCTCTCCGGGCCTGATCTGGCCACTCTCATCCATGCCTTCATCACCCCAAGGCTAGACTACTGCAACGTGCTCTACGTGGGGCTTCCCGTGTTTCTGGTTCGGAGGCTGCAGCTAGTGCAGAATGCGGCAGCCTGTCTCCTGACGGGGACGGGGCGGCGTAAGCATAACACCAATGCTCCGCGCTCTGCACTGGCTGCCTATAGTGTACCAAGCCAGATTCAAGGTGTTAGTATTGATTTACAAAGACCTGCACGGTCTGAGCCCCTCATATCTCGGGGACCGCCTCGCCCGCCGTGCCTCACAGCGATCCCTTCGGTCCACCGGGGGCGCCTTTCTGGAGATCCCCCGTGTAAGACGGGGGGCCACAATGGAGAGGGCATTCTCGGTGGTCAGGCCGCGGTTGTGGAACTCCCTCTCGGAGGAGGCTCGCCTGGCCCCGGGCCTGTTGACCTTCTGACGTATTTTTAAGACTTGGCTGTTCGCCCAGGCCTTTGGAGGGGAGGGCGGGGGGGGGTAATTTCTGTGGGGGGTGTTTTAAATTTGTTTTAATTAAGATGTTTTAGATTTTTTATGTTAACATTTTTATATTATGTTGGAAGTCACCCCGAGATGCCGTAGGCATGGGGGGCAGCATACAAATATAAGGTAATAAATAAAATAAAAATAAAAGTCCCAGGTCAGGGACTGAGCCTCTGGATGTTCAATATAATCCCAGGCGTAGCCAGGTAACAGTCTGCAGGCTTGTCTTCCCCAACTCAGACACAGGCTTTCAGGTCTCCTTCCTTCAGGACCTCCTGGCTTCCTCTCCAGGAAATGCATTCTCCTCACTGGTCAGGAGCAGACTGCCCTCTTCCTGTGCTGGCCTCTTCCTTTTATCTTCCAGGCCACACCCACTGACTTCCACTTCCTGTGCAGCAGCCATCTTAGGTAACTCACATGGCAGGCACCATTTTGTGGCACAGCCTTGCCACACACCTGTTGTGAATAGGACCTGTGCCCCTCCTGGCTGGTTAAAGCCAGCCAGAAGATGCTGGGGCTGTTGCTGGCTGGGGTGGTCACTGCCACCCTTAGGGAGGGCAGAGTGCTAGGCTGCCTCAAGGATGTGGTGGTGCAGCCTCTGCTCAAGAAACCATCACTTGACACTGACTCCCTGGCCAGTTATTGCCCGTTCAATAACCTTCCCTTTTTAGGGAAGGTTATTGAACGGTTGGTGGCTCAACAGCTTCCAGGGTATCAAGACTGCATCAGTTTTCTGGATCCTTCACAGTCTGGCTTTTAGCCAGGTTTTGGCACTGAGACTGTGCTTGTGGCCTTGCTCGACGACCTCTGGCATGAGCTGGACCAGGGTCGGTCAACCCTATTTATCCTGCAAGATCTCTTGGCTGCATTTGATACCGTCGACCACAAGATGTTGGTGACCCACTTGCGGGACCAAGCCAGGGTGGGCGGAATTCTTCTTAAATGGTTCCATTCTTTCCTGGCCGGGAAAACTCAACGTGTGGTGCTGGGTGATTGTTCATTAACTCCCCAGGACCTCATGTGTGGAGTCCTGCAAGGTTCTATTTTGTCCCCTCTCCTGTTTAACATGTACATGCAGTCTTTGGGTGAGGTTGTCAGAGGGTTTGGTGTGCGGTGTCATCAGTATACTGATGACACCTGATTTATCTCTCTTTTTTGACTGACCCAGGGCTGGCAGTCTTTTTTTTTTAAATTATTTTTTTATTTTAATCACAAAGGAAAAAACAAACACTAAACCAAGTTACATAGAACTGACTACAAAGACCCGGCCGTCTCAGCAGCCTGGCAGCTGTGGGGAACTGGATGCAGGCGAGCTGTCTGAAGTGGAATCTTGACATGATGGAGGTGATGCTTGTGGGAGGGGCTGAGGGAGTGTTGACACCCATCATTGATGGGGTCTGCCCTCCTTTGGTCCCTCAGGTCCGTAGCCTGGGAGTGCTCCTCGATTCACAGCTCTGCCTGGATGTCCAGGTGGAGGCTGTAGTGAGGGGCGCATTTGGCCAATTACATCTGGTGCGTCAGCTTCGGCTGTACGTCTCGAACTCTGACCTAGCCACCATTGTCCACACGTTCATCATCTTAAGACTGGACTACTGCAACACGCTCTACATGGGCTACCCTTGGTAATGATCCGAAGACTACAGCTGGTGCAGAATGCAGTGGCCCATCTCCTTACAAGGACGGGTCGCCGCAAGCACATTACACCAGTGCTCCAATCTCTGCATTGGCTGTCTATTGTCTTCCAGGCTCAATTCAAGGTGTTGGTTTTGACTGATAAAGCCCTATACAACCTAGGCCCTGCTTATCTGCGGGATCGCCTCACACACACCCCGGTCCTGGATCGGCCCCTGCGGTCAACTCGGAGCACCCTCCTTAGGATCCCCCGAGTTTCTCGGGTAGCGACGATGAGGAGGACATTCTCGGTGGTCGCACTGACGCTGTGGAACTCCCTCCCAACAGGGTGGGGTTTTAGCCCACCTTAGCTCCACCTTGCGGTTTTTATTGTTGCTTTTATATGGTTATTGTATTTTGATTATTTACTGACTGTTTTCTTTATGTTTATATATAGTTTTATGGTATTAACATATTGTGAGCCACCCTGAGCTGCTGTTGGTTGGACGGGGCGGCCAAGAAATCGACTAAAATAAAATAAATTATACTCAACTTCCAAACATAACAATCTTAGGCCGCTTTTAGACAAGATACATTTGCGCATGATTGTTAAAAAATGTGCTTGTTTTAATGCTCGTTTAAACACCTAAACTGTTTTGAATGTGTATTTGCCGTGAACGTGTAAAAGCCCAAACCGTTTTGAATGTGGTTTTTAAATAATGCGCATTTTTAAAAACCAGTTTTGGCACCCCCAGATCATCAAAGATGCTCAAAACCGGTTTTAAAAAAATGTGCATTATTTAAATGCACATTTACAAAACCACATTAAAAGTGTCTCGTCTAAAAGTGCCCTTAGGGTGTAAACAAATGAGACGATAGTCCATTGGAGTCTGTTTGGTCTGTGTAGCCCCCACTCAGCCCTCACTCACCTGTTTAGCATGTAGAGCCTAATAAACGGGCAGCCTCTGTGCATAGTTCTTGTACATGCAGACAGCCCCCTCTCACAGGTTTAGCCCAACAAACCCAATAGATGGGCAGGCATTATTCCCCCTCATCCACCACCCCCTCCCCCATTCAGTATCCCACCCTGTCATGACTCGCAGATGAAGTGAACCATGGGGAGAAGTCAATGGCCTAGTTGTTTATTTCTTATGGGATGTCACTCCTGGAGGTGTTCCAGCCCCTGCTATCCACACCCATATTGGTATTTACCTGGCGTTTACACCTGCCAGTACCTAACATTTTGCTATGCACAGAACTGTTTATTGAAAAAATCACACTTTATTCAGTGTCTATAGTGAACAGTGAAAGCAACAAAAAAAACCAACAACAAACAAAGCCAAAGCAACAAAGCTTTGCATGTTGTCCCATCCACAACTCATAACACAGTTCATGGCTCACTGGTAGGTAGCAGCACACAGTTTTACTGGGGTCTTGCCTGTCCTCGGGTTGGTAATCCAGCCTGGTTCACATTTTTTTTGTTATCAAGACAGTACATTGTTATGAACATAGTGAAGTGTAAGCCTTGCCAATATATTTTAAAAGACCACTATAAATCTACTAGGTGTTGACAGTCAGACATGCGCCTCTTGTGCCCCTGCTCCAGCATCACCATACAGTAGGGGCTGAAAACATTCCCGCTGGCATGGACGCTCTGCACTTCTCTGTTTGTCCAAACTTTGTATAGGGAAAGATGCTCTCCATCAGTGGGTTTACATTCCCTGAGCCATGTGTTCCCCACTCCCCATCCTGAGAGTCACCTCCACCATCTGATCGAGGCACTCCCAATGGCCCCACAGATATCCTCTCACTGTCATCAGAGCAGGAATGACGGAAAACGTCAGGGAAGGTCCAGCCTCTGTCAGTGACTTCCTTACTTCTGGCAGTGCACAAATATCAAGAAAAGCTGAAGTCTTGATTTCATTCCACTCTCACAACTCATCCAGGGCTCCCCCTCTTCCATGCTGCTAAACTTTGAACCGCAGCAGGGATGCATGATGTTTCCTCTCTACCATGCATGTATGTACCCCCCAATTTATTTGTTTATTTATCCAGTACTTCTAATCTGCCCCTTCCTGCCACATGGCAGCTCGGGACACTGTACAACACAAATAAAAATTCAATAAAACAATATAAAATATAAATTTTAAAAATTCATTAAAATTAACAATCACAGAGGCCAGACTAAAACTCCACCAACCCCCCAAAGAAAATACAAAACATCCCCCCACCCACTACCCATCTTCCTCACCAAAAGCTGGCAGAACAGCCAGCTCTTACAGGATTTATGAAAGGAGGGGAGATCCAGGGAAAGGCGAATCTCCAGCGGGAGGGAGCTCCACAGCCGGGGTGCGGCCACCGAGAACGCCTTCTCGGAGGTCACCACCCCAAAAACTCAGGGAACCTCCAAGAGGGCGCCCCTGGACGACCGTAGGGGCCAATCCAGGACATGGAGGTTGAAGCAGTCCTGCAGATAAGCAGGGTCCAGACTGTATAGGACCTTAAAGGTCAACACCAACACCTTGAATCGGGCCCAGTAGACTATAGGCAGCCAGTGCAGAGAACGGAGCACCGGTGTTATATGCTCCCGACGGCCTGTTCCTGTTGGGAGGCAGGCCACTGCAGTCTCCCGGATGTCACCAAGGGTAGCCCCACGTAGAGCGTGTTGCAGTAGTCTAACCTCGATGTGATAAACGCATGGACGCTGGTGGTCAGGTCAGAGCCGGAAATATATGGCCGAAGTCTGCGGAATCGTGCAGGGGTGGGCGAGACTGTTCTTGAATGGTTCCGCTCTTTCCTAGCTGGTAGAACTCAGATGTAATTTGCAAAAAGCACTCCTCCCCACTGCTGCCACCTGGGGCTGTGCATCCAGGAGTACTCCCAGGCTCTGGACCTGGGGGACCAAGGACGGACACAACCCACCAATGATAGGGGCCATCACTCCTTTGACCTACCCTACCAGCATCACCTCCATTTTATCGAGATTCAACCTCAGATGGCTTAACCTCATCCAATCCCCCATCACAGCAGACACCGGGTAAACACCAAGACGGCCAGGCCTGGGTCAGATGAAAACAAGAGGTAAAGCTGGGTGTCATCAGCATACCGATGGCACCCAACCTCAAACCCTCTCACGATTTTACCCAGAGGCTGCATACACACGTTGAACAGGAGAGGGGACAGAATAAAACTTTGCGGAACTCCACACATGCGGTCCCGGGGATCCCCCAGCACCACACGCTGAGTTCTACCAGCTTGGATAGAGCGGAACCATTCAAGAACAGTCCCTCCAACCCATGCACGACCCCGCAGGTGGGTCACCAACATCTCATGCTCAACCGTGTCAAAAGCTGCTGACATCTAAAAAATAATAATCAGGAGAGTGGTCCAGCCTCTGTCTGACTCCCAGTGCAGATCATCAGCCAAATCCACAAGTGCCGTCTCAGTACCATGACCCTGACAAAAACCTGACTGCGAAGTGTCAAGGAAACCGATGCAGTCCAGATGCCCCTGGAGCTGCATGGCCACCACCCATTCAATAACCTTCCCTAGAAAGGAAGGGAACCTTCCTAGAAAGGGAAGGTTAGAGACTGGCTGATAGTTGGCCAGGGAGTCAATGTCAAGAGATGGTTTCTTGAGCAAGGGCCAGACCACAGCCTCCTTCAGGCACACTGGGACCCTGCCCTCTGCAAGGGAGGCACTGACCACCCCCGCCAGCAATAGCCCCAACGTCTCCCGGCTGGCTTTCACCAGCCAGGATGGGCACAGGTCCAGTTCACAGGTTGTGGCCCTCATAGCCCCCAGCATCTCCACTGCATCGGAAGACGACACTTGCTGAAATTGATCCCACAAAATTGGACCAGATGGGGCATTCATAACCTCGGGAACAAGCACCGCATTAAGTGCAGCGTCGAAGACGTGATAAATATGAGTGATTTTATCTGCAAAATAATCAATAAACATGTCACAGTGAGCACTGGACGAATCCAGTTCCAGGGGGAGAGAGGCCGGACTAACCACCCCCTTCACCACCCAGAAAAGCTCATCTGGACGAGATTTAGCAGATGTTATGATGGTAGCAAAAACCTGCTCTTTACTGCCGGCGTAGCCACAGCATAAGCTTTTAACACAGCTTTATGCTGCAATCACTTGGCTTCAGTACAGGTGTGGCGCCACCGTTGCTCTAACTGCCTCCCTTCCTGGTTCAGCTGAGACAGGTCAACCATGAACCATGGGGCCCTGCATCGCCTATGCTCAGGAAACAGACATCCAGGAGCTGTCTGGTTGATGGTCTCATCTAGCAAGGTGTTCCAAAGAGTGACAAGGGCCTCAAGCAAGCGGCCGTCGAGGTTGGAAGGTATATCCCCCATAGCGTTCCAGAATCTCTCTGGTTCCATAAGTCTCTGGAGGTGAACCAAACAAACCGGTTTTACACTTTGCTGGGGGCAGACGTGCCGGGAGACTGGCCCATAGGAGATAATGGTCTGTCCACGACAAGGGATAGATGACACCTCCCGCACGAACAGACCACCCGCCTCAAGGCTTGTGCAGAACACCAGGTCACAAGTATGTCCCCCCTCATGAGTTGGGCCAGATATCACTTGAGACAGGCCCATGGTTGCCATGGCGGCCATGAACTCTTGCTCTGCTCCCTTGGAGTTGGCATGGATGTTGAAATCCCCAAGGACTCAAAGCCTTGGGGAATCGCAACATCAGGTCAGTCAGGGCAAGGAGGGATGCTGCCATACAGGAGGTTGCACAGTATACCAGCAGCACCCCTAAACTGTCTCCTTGGGCCAAATCAATCATGAAATGGAGGCACTCTACTCCCAACGGGGCCTGCACCGAATATCTCTGCACGGACCAAGTATCCCGAAAGGCAATGGCTACACTGTGCCCCCCAACCCTGGTCCCTCCCATCGGGGCTGGTGCTGCACAGAGTGCCTGGCTGGGACACGGTCAGCCAAAATAGGCCCCTACTCAGCGTCCAGCCAGGTCTCCGTAATGCACACAAAGTTGGACGACTAGCCCAGGATCAGCTCCCGAACCATAAAGCTCTTATTAGTGATCGACCTGGCGTTCAACAACAGCAACACATGACCAGGGGCCCTTCTGACACCCACCACCTCTTCATCTGACCTGGGGGCGTTGAAGATAAGAAAACATATGAGTTGCTTTTAAACAATGGACGGCTTAGCGCCAACATACGCTCTGTGTGCAGTGACCTTCACTGGCTTGGCCTTGCAGATTCCCTACCTGATCTGCCCATTTCTTGCAGATCCCTCCCCCCTACCTGAGCCGAGTTAAAAAATTCCATGCTTCCATGTGATAACAGCGTTAACATTTTTTACATGATTTGGCATGTGCACTGATGTACCCGCTACATGCATTAGAAGTACTGGTGCAACACACAAACACACCCATTTGTGTGCGTGCAGCTGGCCCTGTGATGACACATAATAGTGCACAGTAATTGCTCATGTGCAGCATACAGCCAATCCTATCTAGGCAACCACCCAGCTGTGTAAACTGTTCAAAACATTTGAACAGCTTTGTAAAAATGTTTTCAACCATAGTAGCCAATAGCTGTGTGTACAGCTGGTCATGTGATGACACATGGCCAATGGTGGACAGTACTTGCTCATGTGCAGCACACAGCCAATCCTATCTAGACAACTGCCCAGCTGTATAAACTGTTCAAAACTTTTGGTGCGTGGTCTGCTGTTGACGTCACGGACACCTGTAATGGAGCCATGGACCCCAAGAACTTCACAGCGTAGATTATGACGCTCCAGGTCTTCATGACCGCTGCTCAATATAATGTGTAAGCCATCCAGCAGAACCAAAGCTCCTGTTATTGGCTCAATGAGATTGCAAGGTACAGACAGGCTCTCGCTCCATTTGTGCTGCGGCAGTGATTTTATAAACTTCTATCATAACCCCCACCCCCCATTGTCTCTTCTCCAAGCTAAACAGTCCTAACCAGTTGAGCCTCTCCTCATATGGAATTTGATCCATCCCATCTAGCTGCCTTGTTGCCCTTCTCTGAACTTTTTCCAGTTCTATTATGTTTCTTGAAATGGGGTGACCAGAACTGCACACAGTATTCAAGGTGGGGTCGTGTCAAAGATTTATACAGTGGAACTATGATACTTTCCCTTTTGTTTTCTATTCCTTTTGCAATAATGCCTAGCATTGTTTGTCTTTTTGACTGCTGCCACACACTGAGCTGCAACAGTATTACTCCAAGATCCTTCTTCTAAGTAGTCAAACCCAGATTACAACCCAATGAGGATTATTTTGCCTTATGTGCACCACCTTGCACTTACCAACATTGAATTTAATTTGCCATTTTAATGCCCATTTCACCTACTCATACAAGATCCCTCTGTAGTTTCTTACAGTTGGTGAGGATGCTGGGCACGTGCTGCAAACCAGGAGGGGCTGGGACAACGCATGTCTGAATTTTGGGTTTCTAAGGCGTTGCATGTCCCAAGACACCACCATGAGTGAGGTCTAGTGGAGGGTGTGAACACCTAATGAATGGGCAGGTGGGTGCTCATCTGGTGTGGGCTAATGTCTCGTCTGTTAACACCCTTAGAGTATGACCACAGGCCTGTAGCCACCCTCTGAGAGAAGGGAGGCAATTCTTACATATATATAACATACAGCCAGGTAACAAAATACAGTACAGTCAGCTGGTAATGCCCTAGAGCACATCCAGAGCAGTTTAAGGGCAGCCCTGTTCACATACCTGTAGATTCCTTGTCTCAAGCCCCTTTGTTTTAGGCACTTACAAACAGCATCTTAGCACAGGCTGGGGAAGAGGGGGGAAGAGAGTTGGTTGTGGCTCCCTGCAGCTATGAGCCTGCCTGTTTATGGAAAAAAAGACATTTAGGGCACAGTCCTAAAGTTAAAACTGGAGCCAGGTCTTTGCACTGTTGTGAATCCCACTAAAGTGAACTGCTCTAGCACCAGAGCTAAACAATCTAGCAAATTGTGCTCTTTAGTGTATTAATGCTGGCATCTATGGTTGACAAGGTTTTGAACGAAAAAGCATTGTTATTGCTCACCTATGCAGGTGTTTAAAATGTTGAGGCCCGCTTGATGTACCCATGGAAATTTCTGTCCCATGTGAGCAGAGTGTGCAAGAGTAATTTAGAGCTAGTTATGAAAAGGGGAATTCCTTTAGGAGAGAGGTCTCCAACTCTGCACTGGAACCCTGAAGAATTTCTGAGTAGTTCCCCTGCTGCAATGCAAAAGTCGTTGCAGTCACAGCTAAGAAAAAGATAAAGAGCCACAGAACAGAAACCTCCGCTTCCAACTGCAAAGAACATTTTTGAAAAAATAGAAGCAGCATACACACAACTAAGAGAGAGACTAAGCAGAGCTGATGCAACACTGACAAAAATGAAAGCAGGGCAGCACAAGCTGGTATCTCAGAAACTATTGCTTTGGTATCATGAAGCTGTGCTTATAGGAGGGGCGCTTTGATCTCATATTAAAGGAAACCGGCATACCTGCCTCTGAAACAAATCCATGAAATGGTTGGCAGTCTTGGTTAGCCTTAAAATAGGCTGATTCATGTGCTTGATCAACATAACGACATTATCTCTGGGAGCAACATTACCCTGCATTCTTGCAACAGTGGCTCTCTCTCAGAACACACACAATTAAATGCTCACTGCACACGAGTCTGGGCATTGTTCCAGAAGAGCGATGCATACTGGAAATTTTATTACCCCAAACTCCTCGGCTCCATTGGGCATCAGCAATGTAAGGTAACTAAACCTATATTTCAATCCCTACATAACCACCATGATTTAAAAATAAATAAATAAGGTAAACTTCCACAACTTGTTTTAATTTCCTTTATGCAGATGTAGATGTTTAACTTGGAGCATCCATACTTGAATATTTCAGACTAAGCATAAAAGCAGACACCAGACCACGTGCTTTCCTTACCAAGGATCAGGGAGACAGAGTGACTTGAATGATATCTTTTATTGGACCAACTGTTGTTGGTGAAAATAAGCAAGCTCTAGGGCCACACAAGGCCCTTCCTCAGGCATGTAGCACAGTCAGTAGAAATATATAAACTGAGCAAGTGTAGGTATATATGAGGGGGCATGGAATGGGTGGGAATGGAGAGAACAAGGTGGGAGGGCAGGGGAGGGAGATGTGCCAGTCATTTAAAAAGAAATGTAAAAGGTTATATATTGGTGTAGGAGACAAACTAAGAAACCATAGGTAATGTTAAAACACACAGAGATGGTAAACATATGGGTTGAGGATATAGTGGGAAACAGCTTATCAGGTGACGAGAAAACGCATATCAAAGGAACTGGGTTCACAGTAACACAAAAGGTTGAATATTCAGCTGACAGAGTCAGTTACAGACAAGGAGACAAAGTGTCTGACAAAAGACAAGCTGGTGGTGGCATGTGTGAAAAGAGTGGGTTGTTTCAATCTCTGTCTTAAGCCTTAATCAAAAGGCTCTCACATTTAAAGCAGCCTCAGGTATCCACATCATAAATCTGAATTAAGCTCTCACTGTAGACATAATCGTGACTGAAACCAGAGTTGAGGCAAACAGGCAGGAAAGCATGCAGAACACTTCCAATCTACCACCTGTGTTCTGCTGCAAAAGGATGATCTTCTGAAGGGCAGCACTGATGCGTTTCTGGACTTCTCAGCGTTATCCCAGAAAGTTGGGACAGGTCCTCGGTTCTCCACCGAAATGTGGGAAGGTGCGTCCCCTTCCCTGACCTGCATTGTAAGCTCCAGCTTGGGGCTTGTACCACAGGCAGGACACAATGCTCTTGGTTCCATTCCGATCATTAGCTTGGTGGGAACCATGAGCACCTCCACTAAACAGTGCAAGTCATGGCGGGGGGGAGGGGAGACAAACTGTGAAGCGGGAATAGCACCCAAGGTGTTATTGGAAGGTCGATATAAAGGAGTACCTTAGGAGGAAAGATTATGCCCATGTGGCTTAGTTAATAGTTACGGTTGAAACAGTTATGCATGTGCTTTTAGATTGCCTCCTTTATACGGAGCTTAGAAGGAAATTTATACTACCGCTCCTAAAGGATGAGCCAGGGAGAGGTTCAGTTTTTTTATACTAAATATTTGCTGAATAGTCACTCAGTTAATTACCAGCCAGGTAGCTTATTTTTTGGCTGCAGCTGGGGAAAAAAAGGCTTTAATGGTGGGAAATCTTAATTAAAAATAAAATAAAATGGTGTCCCCTATTTGGTTATGAATTGAGTTTTAACTATATTTTGCTTGTACTTTATCTTATTTTTGTTCTGGTATTTGTATTTCTGGTATTTGAACTTATGTTTCATCTAGAGTTATTTTTGTTATGGCATGTGCTGAACAAATAAATTGATGATGATGATGAACAAAGCATGTACACAAGTCCTCAGTTGTTATGACCTTATTTGTTATAGAACAAAAATAATATTTCTCCCCCTTTCAGGTACATTTTCCAAGAATAAATTTCCTTTAAAAACATCCTAATGAGAAAAACTGAGTAGCCAGAAAAAAACAAAGATGCACACAGTTTCACCCTCATTTAGTTTCTTATCTCTGCCTTCATCCCCGTTTATGTCACAGCAAGGGCCTCCCCAGCGCACATAGTTTGCAAAGGAATGCATGTATTCAGTAACGTGTGCCAGGAGGGGAGATTCATGTGATTAATTAACCCAGCTTTGCTATGGACCACGGTACCCACAAATGGAGGGTAGCAAATATAATGCTGATATTTAAAGGTCTTTTTAACAGATGAGACTGACATTGGTGCTGGGAAAAGTGTTGGAAATGATTATTAGGAACAGAATTATGGGGCATATTAATAAACATGGCTTAATTGGGAAGATTCAACATGCCTTTAGCAAAAAGGTTGTACCTCACTAATCTACTGGAATTTTTTGAGGGCGTGAATAAGCATATGGATACGGGTGAGCCGGTCGATACAGTGTATCTGGATTTTCAGAACACATTTGATAAGGTTCCTCATGAGAGACTCATGAAAGAGATAAGGTTCCTCATGAGAGAAAAGCAATGTGGAGTGCCCCAGGGATCTGTACAGAGACCGGTGTTGTTTAACACATTCATTAACGAACTGGAAAAGGCAGTAAGGCGTGAAGTGGTCAGATTTGCAGATGACACCAAGTTATTCAAGGTACTTAAAACACGAGTGGACTGTGAAGAATTGCAGGCGGACCTTGAGAAACTAGGTGACTGGGCATCTAAATAGTAGATGAACTTTAATGTGGACAAGTGCAAAGTGATGCACATAGGGAAAAGCAATCCAAACTTTATGTACACAATGCTGGGTTTTAAATCAGGAGTTACCACTCAGGAAAAGGATGTTGGAGTCACTGTGGCCAATACATTGAAATCCTCAGCTCAGTGTGCAGCGGCTGTCAAAAAAGCAAACAGAATGTTAGGAAGTATTTGTAAAGGGATAGAGAGAAAAAATAAAAAATCATAATGCCACTATGTGAATAGCGTATACAGTTCTGGTTGCTCCATCTCAAAAAGGATACAGTAGAAATAGAAAAAGGTAGAGAGAAGGGGAACAAAAATGATAAGGGATATGGAATGGCTCCCCTATGAAGAGAGGCTGGAGAGGTTGGGGCTCTTCATAGCTTGGAGAAGAGACGACTAAGAGGGGATATGATAAAAATTTATAAATCATGAGTGATGTGAAACAAGTTAATAGGGAATGATTATTTACGCTCTCAAATAGTTCTAGAGTTAGGAGACACCCCATGAAACTAACAGGTAGAAGATTTAAGTATTTTTTCACTCGATACACAATTAACTTGTGGAATTTGTTGCCAGAAGATGTGGTCAAGGCCAGTAGTATAGCTGGGTTTAAGAAAGGATTGGATAAGTTTCTGCAGGATAGGTCTATTAGAAGCTGTTAGCCAGGAAGGTTTGGGGAATGTAACCTCTTACTGTTGGGACCTGGGAGTGAACAACAGGGAATAGATCATCCATTGTGACCTGTTCGATACTACTTCCAAGCGACCAAGCTTGGCCACTATCGGAGACAGGCGCTGGGCTTAGTGGACCAGTCTGATCCAGTATAGCATGTCCAACGCCCCAAGCCAAATGCGAGTCCACGATTTGCAAATTTCCCGCTGAATCTCCCTCCTCCTCTGGAATCTTCTGCCCCGTTCCTCCCAGCGCAAAATTTCCAGCCTGCAGAGGGGAGGCGCGGGCAGGAGACTCCACTGGAGGAGGGAGATGGAGAAAAGCTAGGGGCTCCTGCCCATGAGCTGGGCTGCATTGTATGGGGGGGGGCTACCAGGGCTTGCCTCCCCACCCCAATGCTCCCCAGCCTGGCAAATGAACTCACCTGGCAGCGTCAGCAGCTTCTCCCAGCAGTTCTCCAGCCACTTCTTGGGGCCTCCCAATGGGGCCTCCTAGAGCAGTGCAATCAGATTATGTAATCCGGTTGCGTTGCCCTAAGAGTCCACGTGGGGTGGGCTAGGAAGTGGCCAGAAGGAGGCGGCTGGAGTGCACTGGGAGAAGCTGCTCACACCAACGCTGGCGGGTGAGTTCATTTGCCAGGCTGAGTAAAGTGTGGGGGGAGGCAAGCCCTGACAGCCCCACCCAACACAGCCTGGCCCCCAAGCAGGAGCCCTGAGCACTGCCGCTGTCGTCCCTCTCCTCAGCACAGCTGCCGGCCAGGCTGAGGAGAGGGAGGATAGCAGCACAGCTGCCGGCCAGGCTGAGGAGAGGGAGGATAGCAGCACAGCTGCCGGCCAGGCTGAGGAGAGGGAGGATAGCAGCACAGCTGCCGGCCAGGCTGAGGAGAGGGAGGATAGCAGCAGTGCTGAGGAATCCCGTTGCTGCTGCTGCTGCCACCTGTACCAAAGAAGGCTGAGAGGGGAAGGCAACCACCCACCTACCCAATGCAGCCCAGCCCAGCCCAGCCAGGGTGGGGGTGGAGGACAGGGACCTGCAGAATTGCACTGAGCCTCCCAGACTCCTGTGGAATTTAAATAAAAATTCCACAGGAGAAATCAGGGCCCTGGGCATGTCTTATGTTCTTAAATCCGCACACTGGCATTTGGTAGGCAAAATGAGCAACACTGACTTTTGCTATATTGTCATTGTTATGAAACCTCCCTCCTCTCATACCGTTTCTACCATGACAGGCTGTTTTCTCCACTTGTTTAATTGGCTGTGAGTTCTCCAAAGCTGGGGTTCTCTTTTTTGTTGCTATCTAGGGAACACCATGGACAGTAAAGCCTCCTTGGTGCTACTACGAGACAAATATCAAGTGGAAGATAACTGGGAAGACATCCTCATATAGCACCACACAGCTGGGCTGTACATGTGTACTTCCATCTATAGGTGAAGAGGACACTTTGCATATGGGCTCAGAGCACTGCTCTTGAGGGCAGCACTGAGAGAACCTCTTGCCTGTGGGACAAATCTGCCCCACAATTGTTTTTTATTTGGCCACTTTCAAATTCATGGATCCAGTCCCTTACCCTCAGGCATAGAAAGCGAGAGCTTGGGTAGTGAGGGAGCTTAGACAAGGGCATGCACTCTAGAGGATGAACTAGCCATAGCCAGGCAGAAGTAGGGTTTGGGAAATTGTGGGTTAGGGGATTTTATTTGGTTTTGTGTGTGTGTTTTTAATATATTAGGGGGTTAATTGACTTTGTTTTATTTTAAAATATATTTTAATGCATCATAACCTGCCCTGAGCCTTAAGAGAAGGGTGAGTTAAAAGTTTAAATAAATAAAACAAAATAAATCCATGATCTGGGCACTCCCCTTTCTTCCCCCCATCCTGAACACACCTCCTTAAACATTCCCACCCTCAACTCTTATCCAGCCCCTAGAGCTTATGCTCATTTTCAAGTCCATGGAAAGGGAAAGATTCTCCACCCTGGTTACATCTTGGTGTTGACTAGAAAGCCAAGCAAAGGCAGTGGAGTGTAGGAGAGGAGTGACTCCCAGGGCTGGACTTAGGGGTAAGGCATCATAGGCACCTGCCTAGGGCAGCAGATTTGGGTGGGTTGGGAGCTTCAGTCTGTTCACAGCCACCTGGTCATACCACACCCTACTGCTGCCACTGCTGTAACCACACTGCCTTACCCGCACCACCTGTAGCCTGGAAGGGGGTTTGGGGGGGGGGGGGGGGGGGGGGGGGGGGGGGGGGGGGAGAACCCCCATCCATCCCTACCTGGTGAAACTTCGTTGTGCCCCAGCTCCCTGCAAACGTGCTCTGCAAAAGGGTCGAGGAAGAGAAACTGTTTCTGTGCTGGGCGTCACCGTGGTTTCCCTCCCTCCCTCATATGGCAGCCCACGTGCACCAGAGCTCCCCACAGGGGGTGAGGGGGCGTGGCAGCCTGAGTTGCCTAGGGGTGCTAAAATCCTACATCTGGCCCTGGTGACTCCTTGAACAGCCAACTGTGAGTAAGATGAACCTGCATACCTATAGCATTATCTTATACAGGTATTTCTACCATCTCCTCCACCATCACATTTCAGCATCTTACAAGACTTGTAGAAACAGAACCTTTCCCCACATTCTGTGAAATTAACAGAAAATACAAATAAAATGAAAAATCCTTTATTGGGACAATCTGCAGGAATCAAATGGGATTTTGCACTTGCCAATGTTACACATTTACACTGTGCGCTCCTGATGTTCCAAGACCAGGGAGCACTAGCCAACATGACATCTGGTAGCTTTGCTTTAGTCTCCCTGCACAGCCCTTCCAATGGCAACACAGAAACACAGAAATGGAAGGGTATTTCACTTCTGTGGGGTTTTGGGGGGAGAGGGGGAAGGGTGAAGGTGTGTGTATTGTATTTTTTTCCAAATCCACCTTCATCTGTATCTGGACCGCTCCTTATTTTTGGACTTTTTAGGACTTCTGCTTCTGTCTCTCTTTTTATCCCGCTCCCTTTCCCGAGCCTCCTCTCTGTATTTGTCATTAGACTTGCTGCGGTGGCTCTCTCTATCGCGAGATCGGCTTCGACTGCGGCTCTGGTGTCTCTCTCTCTTGTCGCTTTTCCTTTTCTCTCTACAGCATTCTTCTTTGTACTTTCGGTCAGAGTCCTGACAAGGGAATTTGGTGAAATGCCGTTATATTGGGAAGAAAAACAAAAAAGATCAAATCAAGAAGAATAAATAGCACCTCTTCAGAATTTTATACTTTGCTACTTCTAGGCAAATCCAACTGATGACAAAAGTGCTTGATGACAAGGATCAGCATCTAGACTCAAAAGGGGTTACACATCAAGCCTTTTATCTATGGCCAGCATTAGCTGGAAGAGGAAGGTGGATGGTTACCCTTGAGGTTATGCAGCAAAACCAAGCATCACCACTTGGTAACAATTCAATGGGTTTATGCTCTGGACTTTTTACTTAACTGCTTCTTGGGGTTGGGACCACTTGCAGAATTCAGATTTGTGTTTGGATTTTGTATCCTCTCAAACTATCAGGTTTGGGATCCAGGTTTTTAATCAAGCCCCTTTGGTACTTCATATCAGCACAGCACCATGAAATGCAAACGCTATATAAATGTTAACTAGTTACCTAAGCAACAGAGATGGCAATGGGGTTATACAGAGACTCCAAAACAGTCTAAGTCGTCAAAGAAATTGCCAGTGCAAATCGTGAGACACTTGAGACAAAGCTCTACTTGGCTGCTGAGAAATCTGTGGCACTTACCTTTAAAAAAAGAAGAGGAAAAATCCTATTGCAGCAAAGGCTCCATTGTAAGAGTGTTTCAAGCAATTTCATTTTTGGAAGATCACTAAGGGAAGGTGAATTGTTGCTGAAATGTCTGCCACATGGAGATGATGGGCTTTTTAACAAGGCTTTGGGTTAAATGATTAAAAGTGGCAGCAACAGAGTTTGAAGCTCCAGTCTGCTTCAGTTCTGCTTGCTTTAATTTTAGGCTTATGTAGTTTAGGGTACAAGTGTAATTTCAACTTGGGCTGGCTATCCAGTTGTTAAACACACACGAAGGCAGATTGCTTCAGTATCTGGGATGGTCTATTACTCATTAATTTCCCTGCAGTGCCTCCCCTACCTTTCACCCCAAACATACATTTCATACAACTTCTTGTGAAATCCCATTCTCTATGGTAGTGCATTTCATATGCTCATAGAACCATATTGCTTTATGGAAAAAGAAAAGGAAGAGATACTTTACTAATAGCTGAATATCAGAAAACTAAACAAAGAAACCATTTCCCACAGGAAGAAACTTAATTAACATTTGTTTGATCCGGACTACTTAATTTTTTTTTTTTTATTTTTAAAAATTTCTAGATTTATACCACGACCCTCCTGAGAACAGCTTGGCACAGCTTCCAACAAAAAAAATATAAAATACATATAAAACCATTAAAAACACATCAAAAATACATTAAAACAGGGCCCAGGAAACATTTAAAACAATAAAATAGGGTAGGGGAGATAAAACCCCATTAACCCACCCTCCCCAAAGGCCTGGGCGAACAGCCAGGTTTTACATCTTCACCAGAATATCAAAAGGCTTGGGGCCAGGCGAGCTTCCTCCAGGAGGGAGTTCCAAAGGTGCGGCCCGGCCACCGAGAATGCCCTCTCCATAGTGGCCCGCCGCTTAACATGGGGGACCTCCAAAAAGGCCGACTGAAGGAGCCGCTCTGGGGCGCGGTGGGCGAGGCAGTCCCTGAGGTACGGGGGGCCCAGACCGTGAAGGGCCTTGTAGATCAAAGTCAAAACCCTGAACCTGGTTCGGCACGCTATTGGCAACCAGTGCAGAGTCCGGAGCACAGGTGTTATGTGCTCCCGGCGACTCGTCCCCGAATGGAGGCGGGCCACCGCATTCTGCACTAGCTGCAGCCTCCAAACCAGGCACAAGGGAAGCCCTACGTAGAGCGCGTTGCAGTAGTCCAGCCTCGAGGTGACGAAGGCATGGATGAAGGAGGCCAGGTCCGGGCTGGAGCCAAATGGACGCAGCCTCCGTACCAGATGCAGCTGGCGAAAAGCAGCCTTTGCGACTGCCTCCACCTGCCGCTCCAGGCAGAGATCCGCGTCCAATATCACCCCCAGACTCCGGACCTGCTGAGCTATAGGAGGGCGAGCCCCCCCAATTAGGGGGGCCACTACCTCCCTCGCTCTCCCCACCAACATCACCTCCGTCTTATTGGGGTTGAGCTTGTCTGTTCTGCCACATCCATTCAGCCACGGTCTCCAAACACTGGGATAGCACCAAGACAGTAGGGTCTGGGTCCGTTGAAAAGGAGAGGTACAGCTGAGTATCATCAGCATATTGGTGACAACGCACCCCGAACCCTCTCACGACCTCCCCCAAGGGTTGCATATATACATTAAACAATAATGGAGACAGAACAGAACCC
>QEPC01001533.1:10899111-10909203 GCA_003113815.1 Sphenodon punctatus
CCCAGACACCCTGCTGCCACCAGGGGCTGGTAGGGACCATATCCCCCCCCGGCCCGACTTCCCCCTCTCACCGGGCTCGGGCTCGCCCCCCTCCCTACCACTAACCCCTCTAGTGCTCCCCCTGCTGCCACCAGGGTCAGTCACTAGGCACCCTCCCCACCTCCTCACCTCTAACCACCCCACCTACACCCCCACCCTACCTCCCTAGCCCTGAACAAAAAAACCCACTAAAAACATTCCCTGCCACCCCTGCGGACCCAAAGAGCTGCACCCTTTGGCTTTAAAACCCCGGCTGTTTCCGGGTGGGGGAGGGGACAAGCCGGTCCTCGCGCCCAGCTTCTATGCTCCCCCCTGGACTCACAAGTCTTTTCCCCGCAGGTGGTGACAAGCAGGGCAGAGCAGCAGTGGCGACAGCGGACCCCCTCCTCGCTGGCAATAGATGGCAGCAGCACAGCAGAGGCAAGCAGGCAGGTGGACAGAGCTTGTGAGATAGCCCTTCTCTCCCACAGATGCAAAATTTCCCACCATAAAAACATAAACATGCTATTTAAATAACGGAGAGGTAACTAACCAATGTTTGTGGCTGGTAAATATTTTATCAATAGTATATTGATCAAGTAATTGCTTCCCACAGTAGAGCAAGAAGAGGAAGCTTGATTAGTCTCAAGTGCTGCTGGCTGTTGCAACAATCAAATTCTTCATTTCTGAGTCCCCTCATCTTTTATCTTGAATTCAAGGCAAGAGCCCAAACGGGCTCCACTTGAAGTCAACAGCAGAAATCTTATACCCCGGTACCAAAATTTCAAAATACACTTTAAAAGGAGACCCCGATAAAGAAATATAAAAAATGCCTCCATTTACTTCTTCAATAAATTCAATCTAAATGTAAGTAAACCATACCGCCACCAATGAAAAGGAGCAAGAGAAAAACTCGGTCACAACCAATGAGATTGAAATGATATGAACCCAACAGAAAATACAAGGGTAACATAGTGGTTATTATGGTTTGTAGACAACATTGTAACCCTGGTGAAACAATCCTCATAGGCTGCACTTGCAACACACACAACTGCTGCCAAGAGAACAAGGCTACAGAATCCAAAACTGGACTTTCAGAATTTGCACTGTGGGATGCACTGAAGAGTCCTGGATCAGAGCATAATCTACACTCCCCTCCGATGTCACTTAATATACCCCCCTAAGGGACACTATTTACAGGCACACAGAAGAGGGCAAAATCCACAAAACATAGAATTTTAGGATTAGAAAGGACCTCCCCAGTCTAGTCCAACCCCCTGCTCCATGGCAGCATATCCCCGTCTACACCATCGTGGACAGATGCTTGTCCAGCCAGGTTTCGAAAGCCTCCAACGTAGGAGAGTCCACAACCCCCTAGGCAGCTTATTTCATTGCCTAACAGTTTTCACAGCTAGGAAGTTTTTTCCTAACATTTAACCAAAATATTAGGCCAAGAACAAAACATTCCGAACAGCCTCTGTAGGCAGGGCTGCCTGCCTGTAACAGTGCTCAACATTTAAAGGCTTTTAAACCCCTCCCATTTCAACATCATTTCCTGTGGGGAAAGCTAGCCCATCTCCCACTCTGGTATATAAGGGAACTCAGCTGCCCAGCCCACTCCTTTACAGGATAAAACGGCAATAGCTGCAAATCCACTTACTTCGTAGTAGTCCCGACTCCCCACTGAAGCTCTGTGACTATCCCAGAGTAAATGGCTTGTAGATTGTGGTCAAGCCAGTATCAATCATTTTAATAAGTACTAATATAAAAATATGTTCTGAATAGAAACAGGAGAGTATTAATATTATGGTAACCATTGTGCACACCCAGCAGAGAAGATAAAACTCTGCCATATACTCTCTTGCACACAAAGCACAAAAAACCCATTGCAGTGTCTCTGAACCAATAGCTTGCAGGTGACACACTGCCCGTAAAGTCCTCGGACTTAACTCTTGCCCCCACAGGAGAGGCTGCTGGAGTGAGGAGGGCATCCCATTCTCCTTCATTCCCCAGAGATGGTGCCCTTTCTACAGTTGGCAGCCATTGCTGGTCATGGCTGTGGAGGACTGTATTCTAGCAACACCAATATGACTGTATAGGTGTGGTGTAATGGCTAAGTGTGCAGTTCTTGGTCTGGAAGGTAGGGGGGACCCCAGTTCAGGTCTTGCCTTAAACAGAAACTCACTGGGTGACCTTGGTCCAGTCACAACATTCTCCCAGTCTAACCTACCTCAAAGGGTTGTTGTCAGGATTAAAAGTTGTGTTAAATTGTTGTATGTAAAGCGCTCCGAGCGCCATGACAGGGAGGCACTATATACAAATAAAGATGATTAAAAATAAGATTATTATGAAAAGAGACTCCAAGCATGATCAAGGGCTTTACTATGACATAGTGGCCCCAATGATTGAAGCAGGACTCCACATCAAAGGAGTTAAAAAGAATGAAATACTTTAGGATGATGAGGTAGACTCCTTCTCTTCACTTCAACAGCTTCGGAATCCACCATACATCTTGAAAGCTATTTATTTTTAATTCAGAGGACACACAATGCTGACACAGTTGTGCAAGAGCTGCTGAAATATCAATCATGATAAATCAAAATCAAATTTACATGGAAACAATGTGTATGAGCAAGAGTCAAAATTCTAAGAAATGCAAGTATTTATTTGTGGATAATCCGCCTACAAGTAGAGCGAGTTCATGTGGAGGGTGCACGACTGAACTTCTGTCAGTACAGAATCAACTGAAATTAGTCAACTAAGCATCTGATGTCTGTACTGAAAAACAATAGCAACTGCCAGTGTGGCATTGTGACTAAGGGTGTTTTCAGACATGACGAGATCACAGTGAACCACGCTGAATACCTACATGTGGTCACTGTGCCCTGCACGTCTGTTTGGCGGCCACCAGATGTTCGCCACACTGAATACCCACATGGGGTCAATTTCAACCACGCTTCCCGGGCTACCGGCGCGAAAATCGGCTGAAGCGTGGTGAAAGTGATTCCAGGCGGGCATCAAAAAAAGTAACGTCTGGTCGGCCATGGCGAACTCGGCCAGACGCTGCGGCGGCACTGGCCTCGCCGCCCGCCTGTCTCCCTGGAGGGCGGGCGGTGAGGGAGCGTAGAGGGGGCGGGGCTGTGTGGCCGCACATTGCACCGCACGGCCCAGCCCCCTCCTTGATTCCCCGCCAGGATCCCCGGCACGTCTGTTTGCTGTGCCTGAGTGATCCCGGCAGGGAATCTCTGGGTTGTTTTCGGGACGGGGCGAAGCCGCCCTGTCATGTCTGAAAACACCCTAAGATGCTGGACTTGGACTCAAGAAGCCAGGGTTTGAATCCCACCCTAGCCATGAACTCATTGAATGGCCATGGGCAAGTCACAACCTCTCAGCCTCAGTTCCCCATCTGTAATAAATGGGAGTGTGTGTGTGTGTGTGTGTGTGTGTGTCTGTCACTCCTGGTGTTCCCCTCACCCATGTCCATCTTAGACTGTAAGGCTGCTGGGCAGGGACCTGTCTGTAATAACAACTGTAAAGTGCCAGGTATACTGCTTGCCCTATATAAATGCTTAATAATAAATAAATAATAATAATAATAAATTTGCCAAAGATGAGCTTGCATTGATCTTTTTCTTCTTTCAGGATTCTAACAAAGTTACATAAAGAAAAAAGCAGTTTCATATAATATGTTGTAGCAATTATTTAAATACAGTTTTATATCAAATGTAACACACTAAGTTAACAATATGGTTAAGCTTCGTAGCATACAAATAAAAATAATAATCACAACTTCTCATAACTACAAATTTCAAAGAATATGCATGTGGCACCCCAAAATAAAGTGGCTGAAATTGGCTGGGTATAAAACTTACTTCTTCAAACAGGATGGGGGGGTGGGGTATATAAAATGTTATATTATTTAACAGTCGATTATAATATAATGTATCTATCTTTCTCTCTCTCATGTTTGACGTGCCAATGCCAAACTCAGAGAGTCATAGGTCTTCCCTATCTATCTTCTCTCTTGTCTTTTGCAACTTAAATGAACACTCAATATTTCACAAAAGTACATATAAAACAGGATGGCATGACGTCAAGATTTTATCAGCATGGATCTTGGCCACAGCAAAAGCCTGTGCTTGTATAATAAAACTGAACTGAACTTTTATCAGTGTGGATCTGGAAAAATAGCTAGCTTTTCCTTAAAATGCTTTTGAATAAAAAGGGCTTTTAAAACACTGATCTCCCCCCATTCTTCTATCTGCTAAAGCAAATGTACATGTACATAATCATTAAGGTAACTTTCAGAAACCGTACAAGTTATTAACATTGCTTTTCTGTATTATTGGTTGTGCTGCTACTACAAATAGTACTAGATACATTTTATGTACATTTTGTAACATACTATAGCTAGAAAAAACGAATAAGTGTCTCCTCCTTTTCTCTCTGTTTCCTCTGCCAAAACCCTTGTTCATGCCCTGGTCATCTCTTGCCTCAATTACTGTAACCTCCTTCTCACTGGCCTCCCCTGCTCTCATCTTTCTCCCCTTATCTCCATCCAAAACTCTGCTGCCAGGGTTATCTACGTTGCATCGACCACGTGCAGCTCCTCCTCTCCTCTCTTCACTGGCTCCCCCTTCCTGAACGAATCCTGCACAAGCTCCTAGTCTTCACCTATAAAGCTCTTCACAACCTTGATCCCCCCTACCTCTCTGCACTAATTTCCCTCCATACTCCAGTCCGTGAACTCTGCTCCTCCTCTGTCCCCTCTCTCACTCTCCCACACCTCCCCTGCTCCCCTAACCGCCTTCGTCCCTTCTCCCTAGCTGCCCCCCACGCCTGGAACTCCCTCCCTGCCCATATCCGCCTCGCCCCCTCCCTCATACCTTCGAATCCCTCCTCAAGACCCACCTTTTCCACTCTGCCCTGCCCGACTTCTCACTCCCCTCACCTAACTCCTGCTGATACCTCCGATCCAGTACAATCTATTACCTGAGGTCTGTGTACTCATATCCTCACCACATGGACCAGCCAGCCATCATTCTCAACGTAACCAAACCAAGGACGTGCACCTGGGATCTCACATCTTCGTGAATGTTAAACCCCTTGTCTCTCCCTCTGTTCCCCTTCCTTCATCTCCCCCTCCCCCATCTCTCAGATTGTAAGCAGGAACCATGTTTATTCCATTACTTTGTAACGTGCCAGGTACATTGCTGGTGCTACATAAATGTTTGCTAATAATAATAATACCAGTGAAGAGAGACTTTTGTAAGTTGCAAATGAGATAAATCACTGTCCTCAATACTTATTGGCTTACAAAGATTGGTCCTCATGAAGCAATGGCTGAAATGTAAGATGCACTTCTCCACGATTTAAGTAAAGAGAAGTTCTGCCATTGAGTTCAATGGGTGGAGGATTACGCCCTGAACATTATTTTTTGTTGAAGTTTGTTTTAAAAGCAGCAGCACTTTGAAAGTTTGTGACAAGCCTGGAGTCATTAAGTACAGAGTCTTGGTGGACAGAGATTAATTGCAGAGACAGAAATGGCGGTTGAAGAGAAATGATAAGTCAGCCTATGACACACACAGGGCATGCATATACTACACACATATTGGAAGGGAGATGGAACAGAATCCCTTACGCCTTAAGATTGTGCACATGCTCCATGGGGAAGGTGGAGGATACAATGCACTACTTATGGCAGTGCCCCTTGTATCAGATCCCAAGGGAGAAGTTTCTTTTGCCAAACTGTAAGAAGGATTTCTGTATTCAATTTATTTGAAAGAACTATTTGGTTACTGCAGAATGAATCTGCTACTGATCTTACAGCTCTGGCTAAATACCTTTGTGAAACTCAAAAATAGAGCAAATTTAGGAAAAGGTCCGATTATTGCTGATGTTGAGGGACACTGTTTGTAATTATCTTTTGAGATCAATGAACCAGAGTTTGACAATCAACTTGTCCAGAAAATCTAGAACGAAAGGACCTTCGGCTCCATGGATTTAATTAATACAATATTGAATTTGGAGGAAGTATAATTTTAACTTGATGATGGTTATGTATTGTTCAGGTGTCAGGCCTTGCCATGGCACGTTCTGATAAAAGTTAGGTATCTGTTGGGAAGTACAGACTTTACCAATTGCTTAGGAGCCGAGCCCCACTAAAACACTTGGTCTGGTAAGAGTAAGGTGCCCGATGTGTATATTTTCATGATGTACTTTTATATGGCATAATGCTTGTTTGTATTCTATTTCTGACTTGTTAAACTTTTTGGCTTACACCGTAAATAAATTCATTTAATTTCATACACACATGTAGGCAAACATATCACTTCAGTAGAAAGATCAAATAGGTAGGCAAAAGGGTATACCAGAAAAACAACAAGGAAATGAAAGCAGTTTATCAAAGGTACTGGCACTGGATTAAACTCTACTATAGCTGTGTTAAGGTAGGATAACCACTCAAGGTTTAACAAAAGTAGACTCTCAATCACTATCATTACTGAATACAAAACCGAACATATTTGTCTTAAAATTCTGGATTGACACCCATCACTATAGTATCTAATAGTCTTTCACATAAAATTATTAATAGTGGTCCCCAATGAGACATAAACAGACCTCAATTTGCCTTCCTTTTTGGAGCAGAGCTGAGCCCCACAAACTGCTGGTCAGACCCCAAATGGGGATCCCAATCCTGACTGGTATTTGATATACTCTACGTCTCTTTGTTGATGTCCGAGGTCACAGGCTTATATTTAAGTCTCAGAATAGGGTCCCAATGGCAAAAGTTTGGGAACTACTGGAGTAGTACTAGGTCTCTGTTTAGTTGCTTTGACAGTTAATGGGATTTTGGTTTATATATCTTGCAAAATCAGGACCATAAATTATAGGATGAGAGCTGGGGGACAGAGAGCAGATGCATTCCCTTAACCCTTAGGAGCAGGGTTAATGAATGCCCATATCCCACCCAACTTTTGAATCCCACCCAACTTCCAGTAGCTCTCTTGTTCATGTAGAATTCAGTCAGAGAAAAAGGACATGAGGGGAAATGGCTAATGGGCTACGTGAGTCAAATTACCTTGAGCTTGACTGATTTGATTTTCAGGACAAAATGTTTGGATTGGGAGGGGGGGCAGATTCAACCATGTCAGAGTTTAGTTTTCAAATAATTTCAGTGTTTCGGAGGGCTTCTCTGCATCAGGGCACATCCAACATTCCCCCAATATTTAGCTGAAAATTACACCAATGTGCATAATCCATAGAACATGAGAAGTTATAGCAAATGCCAATACGCAGAGAGATCCTAGGTGTCTAGCAACTGTCCACTGGGCAAGAACAATTCCCCTCCCAGAGAACCAGAGTAATAGCACGACAACATGATATACAGAAAATTTAAGGAAATCTACAGCCACAAACACACGCAGGAAAATGGGAGAGAATGAAGCCCTACTTTTTACATATATTACAAATGAAAGCGAGGAGTCAAAGAGAATCACAAATATTACTGAGAGCATCAGGCCTGCTTGATTCACAATTCTTTTCCTCCTCCAACATTTCATCTGTCTGCTCAAGACTCACATCCTGTTACCTACTGAACAAAAAACACAGCACCCCACTCTCTGGAATGGAGCTGCACAGAGGAAGAGAGAAAAAAATCATTTCTAAACCTGAAAAAAAACAAAACCCCAAACACCCAGATTGTAGTCAGAAGAAAAGCAGTCTACTACTTGAAAGAATGAGTCAATGTATGAAAAAGGAAGAACAGCCACCCAGTACTGAAGAAGAAAAACACCTCAGCATCATGGAAACTTTTCAAAGTGCAGCAAAACAACTCCTCTTTACTCATTACTAATACTCCGCAACAAAATCAAAATGGTCTTTAACATATAACAGCATTTCATTAGAAACTGTACAATTCATCAGAACTTCTAGTTACCACATTAGCATGCACAGCAATAACAGTCATTAGTCAGTTGCTCGTCAGGAATGCAAATCACTCATTGCAACTTAGCTAAGTTTATACTCAGAACACAAAATGCCTTCACTTCAGTGAGGGGCATTTACATCAACAATATTTATAAACACCTGTCCAACTCTACTAGCAATAGAAACAGTGTGATTGCATGACAGTGCTTTTTTCTCCCCACTTGCTATCAGAAAAGAATGATTAGGAGTTTTTTTGGCACAACAGTTTACAGACTATAATGCACCAAACACAAGCATACAGAACAAGAGAGATAAGGGTCGACCAAAAACGTCCCCAGGGTCTATACAGGGACACTGCCATTATAGTGAAAGGAGAAATAAAACAAAAATGGGATGGGAAAACAGGAAGCTAGGTAAAAGAAAACACAGTCACAGAGAAAAGGATGAAAGACCATTATCTCCTGCAGACCAACCTCCTAGCGCACCCCCCCAGAAGGGGAATGGACCAGTTAGGTTGGTCCGCCCTCGGAGGCTGATGGAACCGCAGCGGTTCCAGGAGGCTCTGGGGAGTTATCCCTGGACCCTGACAGCCACTCTGTCGATGTGCTGGTACAGCATTGGAACACCTTGCTGGGGGAGGCCATCGACAGGGTGGCTCCAAGACGTCCCCTGCCCCCATCTCATCGCCACAGGGCCCCTTGGCTCACCGAGGGGCTGCGGTGTATGAAGCGGGTAGGCAGGAGACTAGAGCAACGCTGGCGTCGGACTCGCTCTGAATCTGACCCATTTGCGGTCTTTTGTTGAGGCTGTGAGGACAGCAAAGAAGGAATTCTTTCCTGCCCTCATAGCGTCTGCAAAGTCGCGTTCAGCGGAGCTGTTCCGGGTGATGCGGGGGCTGGTCAGTCCGGCCTCCCTCCGCCTGGACGGGGACTTGTCCCAGGCCCGCTGTGAGGAGTCTGCCATCTACTTTGCAGACAAGATCGCTCAGATCCAGAGTAATTTTGACACTGGGTTGGATGTAGTAGATGAGGAGCGTGAGGTTATGGAGGCACCGTCTGGTTGTTCTGGGGGAGTTTCAAGAAGTGACTCCGGCCGATGCGGTGGATGTCTTGGTGTCTGTTTGAGCCACAAGTTGTAAATTAGATCTGTGCCCGTCCTGATTGGTAAAAGCTTCCAGGGAGACATTGGGGTTGGTTCTGGCGAGGGTGGTTAACGCGTCCCTTCGGCAGTGGAGGTTGTTCCCCAGTCTTAAGGAGGCTGTGGTGCGCCCCCTGCTCAAGAAGCCTTCGCTGGATGTGGATGTACTCGCCAGTTACCGTCCTGTCTCTAATCTTCCCTTTTTAGGGAAGGTTATTGAACGGGCAGTGGCTCTGCAGCTCCAAGTGCATCTGGACCGTATCGGTTTCCTTGACCCTTTTCAATCTGGGTTCCGCCCTGGCTATGGTACTGAGACAGCGATGCTGGCTTTGGTGGACGATCTCCGCCAGGAGATGGATGCAGGATGTTCTACATTCTTGATCCTGCTAGATCTCTCAGCCACTTTTGACACCATGGACTGCTGCTGAGACGGCTGCGAGACCTGGGGCGTGTGGACGGGACTGTCCTTGGGTGGTTCCGTTCATTCCTCTCGGGGAGGAGTCAGTGGGCGGTGCTGGGAGCTGAAACATCATGCTCCCGGTCTTTGACCTGCAGCATTCCGCAGGGTTCGATCCTGTCTCCGCTTTTGTTTAATGTATATATGCAGCCCCTGGGGGAGATCGTGAGAGGGTTCGGGCTGCGATGTCACCAATATGCTGATGATACTCAGCTGTACCTCTAGTTTTCGACCGACCCAGGCCCTGCTGTCTTGTTGCTTTCCCAATGTTTGGAGGCTGTGGCGGATTGGATGCGGCAGAGCAGACTGAAGCTCAATCCTGATGAGATGGAGGTGATGGTGGTGGGTAGGTCGAGAGAGGTGCCGGCCCCTGTACTGGGTGTGGGTGTGGTGTCTGTCCTCCCATAACCCAGCAGGTTTGGAGTTTGGGGGTGTTTTTGGATCCGGGTCTCCATCTGGATCGGCAGGTGGAGGCGGTGGCTAAAGCCGCCTTTCGCCAGCTGTATCTGGTATGGAGGCTGCGCCCATACATTTCCAGGCCCGACCTGGCC
>QEPC01001533.1:10909674-10927013 GCA_003113815.1 Sphenodon punctatus
TTTTTTTTGGGGAGGTTTAATCATTTGATGTTTTTATGTGTTTTATCTGTTGTGAGGCACCCCGGGATGCCGTAGGCATGGGGGGCGGCCAATAAATATAAATAAATAAATAGCTGAATGAATCTGCTCGATTTTGAGGGATCTTGCATGCCAAGTTCTCAGTTCAGTATCACCCTTTCCCATTCTGTCAAGTATTGCTGTGCAGAAACATCTTTTAGCAAAGGTTCCCAAACTGTGGGGCAGACCCCCAAGGTAAGTCAATGTCTGTGTTACTGCCTGGGCTCAAGGGATTATATCAACATCTCAACATACCATCAGGCAGGCAAAAAGGTTAGCACCTGCTGGCTTATGGCCATGTGGCAATAAAGGAACAATATGCGATTCAATTGCTAGCAAAAGGCCTGCAGTTCAGTACCTTGGATTTTTTGCTCCTCTTGTCATCCTCTTCCTCATCAGAATAGTGATGTTTTTTCTTCTTGTGTTTTTCTCCTGAGTGTGTGTGACGTGCTCTGGATTCTTCCTCCTCCTCATCCAGCACAAGGTCATACTTTGAGCTACAGCAGTTTGTTAAAGACAGTTTGGGTACCAGAGAGGTTTTGGAATGTCAGGATATAAAACCTTACCAGGAAAATGTGCATGGCACTGAGGGAAAACCAGTATTACTCCACACAAAGACATAATATAAATTAAAAGACAGGCAAGAATAAGGGCAACTGAAATAGGTCTCGAGGAGCGAAAGCAAGTGCCGCAATTCTCCCTTGCTTTGCACCAGTGCAATCTAACACACCTCTTTTCTGATTTTATATGTTGCAGCTGGCTAAAGATAGCAAGTGAAAAGTAATTCCAAATCAGCTCTCTTGGAGTGTGTTCTTACAAACATCTTCAAATCAGTGTAATTACAGGATAACTAAAGATTCTAGTGATTGGTGCAAATCCCTCTTTTAACCACCCTGAACATCTAAACGACTGCTTCCACACCTATGTATGATCATGCTCCCTAACGTCAGCCAGGGCCATCCTCTTGCAAGTTCCATCATTATGGTAAGGGCATGCAGAAAGGCGTTCTTGGTGGCTGTCCCATAGCTTTGGAATTCCCTCCCTCTGGAGGCTTGCCATAGCCTGAGTATTTCCAGAGGCAATGGAAGACCTACTCATTGGTTTAGGCTTTTAGTAGGAGGAGTGAGAGTGGTTTTAACTGGAATTCTATACAAATTAATGTTTATTTTTTTTATTTTTAAAGTTGTTTTTATGCTTTATGTTATGAACCACCCTCAGCCTTTGGGGAAGAGCAAGGTATAAATCCAAATAAATAAATAAATAAATAAATAAATAGTGAGGTGGTTAAAGGGTGCTAACGGGTTCTTCTGCAGGTCTTAGCCCAGAACAGCTGATCATGAGAACACACTCGTGGTTACACCAAGCCACAGTTAACTCTTGTCCTACAGACTCAGAACTAAAAACCCTTCTAGCAAGTTGCTTTCCCAAAGGTTATCTGCTTGTCTTCTACATTCAATGTAGATCTTATAGGCTGTTTAACCATCAAGGATACTCTTGCTTTGGCTTTGCTTTCTCTTTTAGAGTTAATTTGGAAGACTTGTCATGATCTTTTTCATATTCTTTGAAATCATCCTTGGTGTACTTCCCACCTGTTTATAAGGAAATAAACAATTTGGCACAGAGCTCTAAATACAAATTAAGCAAGACATAGGAACTTGGCACATCTTCCAAGCAAAAGTTGCCATCAATATTGATCAAACTTGCCTGCAAAGTTAAGAAAGTTTTGCCCCACTAGTTCCATTTATGCAATCAGATTTACTGAAGTATCCATTAAGCGGCAGCCTTACAATTTGCAGATCCCAAACCAAAAGGGAGCATCAAGTCATGATTTTCCTTCTCTCTCTCTGCTCCTCCTGCCAAAAGTGGCAGATCTAGTCAGGCAAGTCGTGGTTTTCTCCTGCTGATGCCTATCAATTGTGGTACTCGGACAGAGCCACTGAGGGCGTTTTCCCACGTTACTAAATGCGCACTGTTTGCCTCCGTGAGAAACCGTGAGATGCAAATGCTGTGTGGCTTTTGTCACATGGGAAAGCAAAGCTGCATGGCTTTCATGCTGATCATGCGAAGCTCCATTTTCCAGCTTTGCATCCTCTGAATGATCAGTGCCAAAGCCGCACGGCTTTGCTTTCCCACGTGACAAAAGCCATGCAGCATTTATCTCCCGCAGTTTCTCGCAGAGGCAAACGGTGCACATTTAGTAATGTGGGAAAGCACCCCGAGTCCCATGTAGTAAGACTGCCTGACTTGTACCACTCTAGTTGTTAGTCCTGCAGTTCCAACTCACTATTTCCAGAGCAGCAATATCCTGCTCTGTGCTGAAAACTGGAGGAGGAAAGGGACGATTACTTGGCAGTTGCAGACAATTTAGGATGAATTCTGAAACTAAAATGCTTTTCACAAGTTTGCCTTTTAAAGAAGGGGCAGATCAGATTTCGTTTCCAACACTAATTTTACTTAAAATCTGGTACCTGCATCAGCATTATATGCTGCCATCTTATGGTGCAGGCTAGCATTGCAACAGGATATTAAGCAACTAGATATTCAGAATAGTGTTGCAAAGTTGTCAAGTAGCTGCTGCCAGTTTTGCCTGATTAGGAAGCGAACAGATTCTAAGACAAGAGACTTAGATTTAGTAGCTGTTTTTAATGCAAGTGTCTCTTGTGTTTAGAAGCACCACTAACATGCACTATATGGTGGCAATTAAGTTAACAACAGATTCTTGTCCTACATAAATGTGGTGTAGGAACTAGATTGTAAGCCACAGGCAGGGACTGCATCTATTTTTATGTTCTGTACAGCACTAGGCACATGGCTGGCACTATATAAATGTTTATAATTATAATAATAATAATACTGACTAGTATATATCTTTCAGTAGGCACTGCAGCTTTTATTTTAACAGCAGGAATTAAAGTAACAGCATCTATTTAAGGGAGGCTTTAATTATGAGGCAGCTTTTATTCTTAAAAACTTCAAACAGCTGTAATCAGCACTGATAAGATTAAACCTTGTATGATCAGAGCCCATCTACCACACCTGCTACAAAGCTAACTGCCCCCACCCCACCCACATTAGCTTTGGAGAGCTGGGTGGTGCTTAATGTAGCGGGCGGTGTTATTAACAGTGTCACCTAACATTAGCATCCAGGGCAGCCTTTAAATCAAGCCTTTAAACACAATAATTTAAATACAAGAGAGGTATCAGAAATAAAGTGTAATAACTAACTACCTTTTCCTTTCCATTTAACCTTTGCAACAGACTGGCTAAAATCCACATGTATTCTCCTGTCATCTATTAGCACATTATCCATTTTGAAGTAGGCTTTCTCACAGTCTTCTTCCTGACAGAAAAATGTCACAAGGAAAAAGTCAAAAGTAATAAACTTTCCAGACATACTCCTACAAGGTTAGTGTACTCAACCTACAAGGCTGAATGTTATTTATCCCTTGTTTCTCCCTATGTCCCCTCTCCTTGTCTCCCTCCTCCGTGTCTTTTAGATTGTAAGCCGTAGGCAGGGACCGCGTCATTCTTATTGTTCTTTAAAGCGCCAGGTACACAGCTGGCACTACACAAATGCTTATAATAATGTATAAATCCAAAATAAATTTCTGCTGGAATGTATGTTTTGAATGAATAAGCCACAGAGAGGTAAATATTTCAGTTCCTAACACATACTAAATCATAGCACTTTCAGGTTCTAAAAATAAAAGAAGTATTTACCCTTTCAAAATAAATATATTTATGCCAACTTTGGCTTTTTATTTATTATAAGTCATGTTCAGAATAATTCTTTCAGAGGCAAAAATAGAAAGAAAAAGATAAATGCCCAATTAAAAAGCTTACTTTAGCTAGACTGATGAAGACTGACCCACTACTGAAGGCGCTCCCACCGCCAACTTTCTAACAGGACCCCAAGCGACTACATTATTAGCAGAACAACTCGCATTGTCTGACCAGATTCTGAGGGCAGGACTCTCTCTTAGCAAGTTTTAAAAGAGAGTGAACAATTATAGGTGTTAAACACCATTAAAGTGTGAATACATTCCTTTCTCTTCCTCCCATTTCTTCATAACTCCTTCTTCCGTTCCAGCTTCCCTCTCTCTTCCACGTTCCATTTATTTGGAAGTCTAATCCTATGCAACACAGCACTTAAGCACATGCTTAACTTTAAGCATATGCTTAAGTTTATCACATACTCAAAGCATTTTGCTGCATTCGAGTGGAGTTAAAAGAGTTCACATGTTTTACTACTAAAAAATAAATAAATAGTCTTATCTTTATAGGAACATACCTTTTCAAACTCAATGAAAGCATAACAAAGGGATTCACTTGTCTTCCAGTCTCGAATCACTTCACAGCTGAAAAAGTTGTATGGAACAAGAATCAGTCTTTTTATCTGAAACTGCATGAGTGCAAATACTAGTTTCTAAGAAGGACAATGCCAGGTTTAATGATGGTCTTTTTAGCTAGACTAGAACACCTTTGGGGCTTTCTTGTGCAACTGTTATTGCGGTAAAGGTTTGAAATGTTAATATCTTGGTCAAAATGTTAATGTTTATTTTAAAAGGGACTAACTGGGTGGCAAAGCTACTCGCATGGGACAGGACTGCAGGAATTGTCCTGAAAGCCCAGCCTGGGTGGGGGAGGGGTTGGAGAGCTTAACACGAACTTGGTCATCTTATTGTTTCTTCTACTAAATTTCTAGGATTACCTTTTTATGGACCCAAAACGTGAAAATATGATCTCCAAGTCTTCATCTGTGGTCACAGGGTTTAGTTTACAGACAAATAGCACATTCTCAGGTGGTTTTATATCTGCATCAGGTAAATCTCCAACCTAAAGTCCAAAGAAACAGGCAGGCCTTTCCATTCATTTTGCAAAACACTTCCTACATTTCACTGCCCCAAGAACACGCACATTCCCAATCCATCAGGGGTGGGGAACCTCCAGCCTGTGGAGTGAATCCAGTCCACAGATATGATCGGGTTTTCTTTTTTGCCACCTTTCCAATTCCTAGGTTTGACATGTAGATCCCATCCTTGCATGGAAAGAGTTCAGGGGAAGGAAGGCATGCACTGAAGGATAAGGGATGGACCCAGGGAAGAAATCCATGATCTGTACCCTCCCCTTCTTGCCCCCATTCTGAACACATCCCTTAAGGGTTCCTGCCCCCAAATATTTGGTCTGCAAGGCTTGTACAAGTTTTAAAAGCAGCCTGCATGTGGAAAAAATTTCCTCATCCCATGCAAGACATCAGGGTTCATGTAGATTTGGGCATACTTTCATCACCCAAACTGCAGAAAAATATTATTTTCATCATAATTCAGTCAATGAAAATCTGGGGAAAGATCCAGGATTGTGATCCCCCAAAATGCAGAATCATTAATATTTTCTCCAAAAAGTGTGATCAAATGATTAGCAGAGGGAACTGGGAATTGTGCTAGGTTCTTCTTCCAGACTTCGGACAAACCATTTATCCTCTCAGCCTTACCTTGACCATCAGCAAAATGAAGGTAATGCTACATGTCTTGGGCACACTCTGAGACAAATACATACACATACAAAGAATTTACTGCTGAGAAGTCAAAAAGAAGTTACCATTTCCAAAAGAATAGCCTGAGTTTTTGCTTCCTTTTCAGCCAGAATCTCTTCCACTTCATCAACAGATCTTCCTTTCAAGTCATCTATTTCCTCATCAGCTCCTATTCTACCACTCTGTAAAAAATTAAAAATTTATAAATATTATATATTACCACTGAGTCTGGGGCAAGTCTTTATTTTTCTCTCTTCTAAATCCCTTCCTGTTGTTCTGAGAAAGTGGTGCGGAGTAGAATAAGTCTCCAGAAGCCAGTTTCTAACATTTTGACTATTAACATTAAAAAGAGAGCAAGTAACATTCCTCATGTTTGATAAGGCCCATGCAGAAAAAGAGAAGCTCTTGCTTTTGCGAAACACCACTGTGCACATAAGCTGGGAGCTTATTTTGAATCATGAATTGGTTTTAAAAAAGCAGTGCGCTATTCGGTATTTTTGCAATGGGAAATCCTCTGCATGCAGTACATCAGCTTTACGTACCACTGAGCTACAGAACTAACTTTTGTCATTTAACATTAATTACTTTTCAGTGAATAGATATTTCCCTTCAACTCTGCTCCCTAAGTCCCTCTTTCATGAAGTGAATAGTCTAACACTTACATTCAGTTGTTCCTTAGTGGGCTCTGGTGAGCGATCGGGTATTGCCAAACCAGATGGGTCATCAAATGGATCATCTAAAATCACTGTATGATTTATCCTAATGAGAAATGTAAGTGAAAATCAAGTTCAATGATTGATATTTCATTTATACAAAAGTTTAATTTGTTTCAGCATCTATAAAATTAGCTGTTACTCCAGTTTAAAGTAGGAAGAATCAGACTCCTATTGCTACTAAGAAATAGTATATATTACAGTAGAACTGGATATAAGAACACTCTTTACACATACACAAGTGCATAATGCTTGAACCAATTCAAATGTGAATTCAAACCATTAGACTGAACTCATATCCTGTTTTTCCCCCTCCAAATATTTTCTAGTGTACTACTTCATTTCTAGAATAAAGCCTTGCTTAGGCTCAAGCTGGCCCCAACGTGCACAAGCAGCCTTGACCCCCACATGGTGCCCAAGAGCTATGTCAGAAAAGGGGTAGAGCTTAAAGTGCTCCCCCTGACTCTTTTTTATGTGGATCCTCCCCCCACAGAGCTCCATGATGTCTCAGTGCTCTGTGGTGGGCAAGGCCTCCCATCAATGGAGAGTCCTACTCAAGCAGCTTGGGCCAAGTGTACACCTTCCCCGACCCAAGCCTGACAGTACCAGGTCCCATTAGACTCGGATCAGATCTCAAGGCTCTAGAATAGAATAGTCAAAAGCTACATTAATTCTTGAAGTGTTACAAAAAATCCTCATTTCAACCTGTCTTGTCCTCTTAATTCTCCATACCTTATCCACAAGGTTACATTCTCTGAGAAAGGTATGAAGAGTTATTACATCATATTTAATAAAAATTCAGCTAAAAATAGTTGCAATAAAGTAACTAAGACTGAAAACATTTAAAAAATATGATGTATGTAAAATTTAGATATCCTCCTCCACCTTAATAATGATCTTAAACCTACAAACTCACACATAGGCCCTTTTTACACGAGACGGATCCATGCATGCACATGCAGATCCGCTGCATGCGCATGCATAGGTGACGCCTGCCCTGTGTGACCACTGCGGTAGGTGTGCGGGCACACTCCTGTGACCCACCCATCACCCACACATGGAGCAACTGGTGAGAAGGCAGGTTACTCTGTGCATGTAGCTGGGTGTGTGCCCATCTGCACCCTCCCCCCCCCCCATTGACCCCCAAGAGGCGCTCCACCCGCCGCACACCGATTCCCCCTGCTCCTCCCGCCCATTTAAAAAGGGCCATAATCATTGGGGCTTTGGACCAGTCTGCCTGGGCATAGGAATTTGCAGGACTGGGGTCTATTTCAATTCATATTACAGCATTATAATGCAGATCCAAATGCCCCTAGTCAATGGAAAGATTCTCACTGACGTCAGCAAGCTTTACCTTAAGTCACAAATTATCAGTACCAGTTGCCTTCATAAGCAAGCTCAAATCCCAATAAGGCACATAAACTGTGAAAAACGATTCCAGTAACACTGAAATGCAGCAGCTTTTTTAACCTGTATCAGAAATGTGATGTCACTGCTACATTAATACATTTTCTAGAAACAGCAAAGGAACCATTTGTTAGTGGGCATCTTAACTGGCACAGCCCAGTCAAAGTCAGGCCCACCTGATGTCTTGAAAAGGGACAAATTCCTTGTCGACAAAAGCTTCATTGATTTTGTTTAGTACATCCATGCCTTCTGTTACTTCTCCAAACACTGTATGCACACCATTGAGATAATCTAGGTTTTCCCCTGTAGTAATAAGAAACTATAAAGATACAAAAAATATCTATTTAAAGCAAACGATAGAATGTTGCGAGTCTCTATATATAATCTGTGGCCTGCTCCTACTTTTAAATCAGAGAAAAACACCCAGTGATTTCAATGATAGAACACTGGGCCCTTTGCCAGCTGCATTTACTATAAACCAGGACTATATTATGGCTTCTAATATAGCAGTATGGTTACCAAGAACAAACATGAATGGCATTTAATACAAATGTTGAATAATAAAACTCAAAAACCTTGCCTCAGTGTAATGTTAAGCTAAGACAGATGAGGACAGCAGGGGCAAAATTTATTTATTGGAATGGAATGCCACTTCCATTTACTATATATAATATACTAGCCATTTGGAAAAGAAAAAAAAAAAAAAAAAAAAAAAAAAAAAAAAATCACAGAAAATTTTTCAGGATTCCTTACATACCATTTTCTGTGTTAAAAACTATACTTCCCAGATGTGAACCAGCCTTATGATCCAGGGCCAGCACAGCAGTTTAAAAGTACATGCTGCAAGCCTGCTGTATGTAAAACAGCATTAAATTATTTACGATTATCAGCTTGTAGCTATGTACAGTTTTACAGAAATGAAACATTCTGTAGATGTGTGAGAAAAGAAAACCTTCTAAGAAAAAATTTCAATATCCAGCTGCAAAACGGCTATTCTAATGTGATAAAATTTGACAGAACACAGATGATGTGTCATCAGGATCCTTGTAGCTGGGACAAAGATTATTTTTTTCGCGTAGAGATTAGTATCAGTCATCTTATTGGCAGACATTGTTTAAAACTAAAAAGGAAACAGACTGTTTTTAAAACTTCATTTTTATCCAAAAGATGGTAATTCCCCACCCCAAGGGTATTGCTAGGAATTACACACATTACAAGTTTCTCCAATTGCCTCTGATCAGAAGCACCTCGTGGCCTCTTATGTGTACTATTCCAGATTTAACTGTTATTTTGTTATTGTGCAAACCTGTAGGGTTTCCCCTTTAGGTTTCCAGAATGATGGCAAGCCCCTTTCCACACTGTATGCTAACCTGAGATCCATGCTGATCATTGCCATTATTCACCATTGACACGGTTCCTTTTTTCTTGTGCTTAATCCTTGGCACTTTTTCTGCCTCAAAAAATCTAGCTTGGTCTCCATAGAGTTTACTGAAAATATATACAACAAACAGGAGGCAACAAGATTATTATAAGTCAAAGTTCATCCCAGGCTATGTAACCCATCGAGGTGAGGAGGTTAAAGTTTTCTCTGGCCAGCACTATATCCAGCCACCTCTGGTTTCACAATACCACAGATCAGATGTTCTTCTACAGCTTGTCGGTCGACTGAAGGTGGCAGTTAGATGTAAGATCAAGCAGCATTTGAACCTTAAGTATATTCAGGGATATACTTGAATGTCTTAGCCACCCAACCAATGTACCATAACAGTGAACAAAGCACAATTTTGTACAAAAGCTGTGCTTTATAAATGTTAGGCTAAAGAGATTGATTTACACTGCACATTTTAAAATGAGAATATACTTATATGCACACCCACATACTGCAGACACTGGGGCCAATCCTAAATCCCTGCACACGCGGTTTATAGGCATAGGCATGTGCATGTATCCATGCACACGAGAGTCCCCATAGTAGGAATGTGCGCAGGGTGCACACAAGCTACGTGCATGCTCTGTGTGGAACATAGGACTGGCCCTGGTGTCAACAGAGATCGACCAGAAGCATTTTACAGTGTTACATTCCAAACACCCTTTACGATATATACAGTTAAATGAAAGGGAGCTATTCAGCAGAAATTGCTGCCAAAACATTCTTTAAGCATAGCTTACAGGAAGTCAGAATATAATTTTTTAATCAAGCCAAAGCAGGACCTGTGTTACAAACCTGCCTTGCACAACAAAACAAAACCCAGCAAACTATTTGTACTTAGACTAAACTTCATACTATGCATGGGAATAGCTGCATCTTCACTTCACGCATTGTCTCTCAAGTCATACAGCACCGACTGCAGGGTCTGGGTCCTGATCTCAGGCGGATTTCTTTTTTCAATATAGCTCTATGGATTTTAATAGAGCAACTCCACTTTCCTCAACATGAGATGAGAATCAAGCCTTCAGACACTTGCTCCCAGATAGTAGGCGATGAGACATTATCTGCAGAGACCCGTATTGATGGCATTTCCCCCCAAATGGGGGAGAAACAGTGAACACAAGTCCTTGAATAGATAAATGGTGTCTTCATTCTAATGTTTCATTATGAAAAAAGTAGCATTGATGCTCCTTTACCAACAAGGCTATGTAGTTGTACAATGCATGACTACAGAAAGTAATTTTTACAAGAAAATAATGTGATTATTTTCTTTAAGACAAAGAACATATTAAAGAATATATAAAAACATATTAAAGAATTACCAGATTACTAAATAACATTATAAAACTCCAACTCCATGGATTGAATGTATTTAAAACATGAGGCCCTGCAACAATTTATTTTGGGCGCGAGACAGGATGGAGCTGGATTCATGAACATAAAAATCTCATTACAAGCAAAACCACCACAAGAGAAGTGATAAAAGGACATCCTACCTAATCACTCAGTAATGCAATTGAAAAATGTTGTCTTCTGCAATATAGTAGACAAGCCAACAGTCACCTATTCTCATTGACACCTGTTTTGACTTGATATGAAACAAGGTTTTTACACTGCCCAAGAAAAAAACAAATCGTAAGTGTGTACAACCAAAAGACAATGCAGAAACATTAATAGGTATGAGGTTGTTTGAACTAAAGAGACTCCTACCTTCAGGAGGACAGTGAGGTAGTCCAAACATGGTCAACTGCTGTTCCAAATTAATTATTGAAATAGAGCTATCTAAACTCACCAAAAAACAGATTCTCCTCCACGGCCAGTACCTTGTGTGTCTCCAGTTTGGATGATGAAGTCTTTCTGCAACAACATGAGACACGCCACAAATTAATTTAGCTATTTAGGAGTTTATACAAAGGAAAAAATAAAAGTCCACTGTGAACACTCACCTGTACATTATGAATGAGGCAGTAGTTGTAATACTTAATTTTGCAGAGTTTCAGAAAATTCAGACAAGCTGAAAGAAAAGCAGTATGTTGAAATGTACTAAAGTCTGATAATAATATACTTTAAAATAAAAAAACAACACAGATCCTCACAACTGCATTGTGACTTTGTCAGCCCCACATCTAGTGGGCACAAAAGTCCTCCAACTCTGAAGAATTCTGCCTTCTTTAAATTCACATCCATTCATATTGAGGGTTTTTTAGATAAGTACTTGTACAACATAAAAATCAGCACCCACTTCCCCAGAGGCTTTGCTAAATAATCTGCAACAGTAAGGACAACACTGTTGATTTTTTTCCCATGTAAAAAACATTTACATGTATCCAGCACATGTAAACAATTAACATGTGGAGCCAAACAAAACGTACATGTAAATGGAACAAAAAAGGTACTAAATTGTCAGCCTGAAGTTAAAGATGAGAATTAAGGTCTTATTCTGCAAAAATTTTAAAAGTTAGAACTGAACAGTGAGGTCAAAGTTGAGCACAAATATATTTGTTAGATCAGGGTCCAAGGCCTTTGTGCCCATAGCTGTCAATGTAGGGATTTCTAGTTTGATGAACCTAGTCCCTAAGACAATGACTCTCAAACTTCCCCCCCCCTCTGTGCTGTTTATTATTTATATAGTGATTTCAGTGCTCAAAGTGCTTTACAATCCTTATCATTATAGGTTATTATTATTCTTCCCATTTTACAGATGGGGAGCTGAGGCTGAGAAATAGGGTGTTTTCAAACAAGATGCTACCACACATGGTCACCCAGAAGCCACTCATCCGACCTCCCTTCAAACGTGGAGTGGGGGGATGTGCGCTCCCATGAGCCACTCAGCACCCAACTCATGGCCACTCACGGTGCACTGCCAAGAAATCTGGAGAGTCCCATGTGAGGCAAGCCAAAAAAGTGTGTGGCAACAGAAGCCCACGCTGGACCTGGATGCTGGACTTGGAAGACGTCCCACCCCCACCCCACGTGTGTGACTGGGTGGATATCCGTGTGACCACCGGTGGGGGTGCGTGTGCACTCCTGCGCTCCATCCATCCCCCACGCAAGGATAGGAAGCATTGGATGAAATTGAGGTAATGCTGTGCGAGAAGACTGGTGGAGATGGGTTTGCCTGCGTGTAATACGCTGCCCACGGACTGCGGCACATACCCATCCCACCCCCGCACCGCAGCTCCTCCCGGCATGTGTGAAAAGGGCCTGTCTCTCTCCCTGTGTTCACCTCACCCGTGTCCATCTTAAATTGAAAGCCCAACGGCAGAGACCTGTCTCAAAAAATAATAATAATCTGTGACTGTAAAGCACTGCGTACACCTAGTAGGACTATAGAAATGATTAGTAGCATAAACTGGGGCAGCTAGTGAGTTCATAGCTAAGACAGGATATGAACCCCAGTTTCCCAGCTCAAGTCTGACACCTTATCCACTAGGCTATACTGGTACTATTTGGAGACTTAAATGTAATACCACAAACCCAGGCAACCACAAACATATGCAGAGTATACCTAATATCAATCAGATGTGCAACCACATCTGAAGATGGTGTGCCCTTTCTAACCCCCTCCCCCTGATTCTGGCCAACTATTTAGAAACCTCTGCTTTAAATACTTTTTCCATATCAAGAACAATATGGAGCATAGCTGCTATTGCCAAAAGAGCAAAACTACTTGCAAGGCCCATACAGGGGACACTTAAATGTTTGATTCTGTCAAGTGACAGTTTTGAAAAGCAATCTTCTTCTATAGCAAATATCATGACCATCTCTTTTAAGTGTACTCTCAAAATACAATAGGCGACATCTAAACTATGATCAACTATTATCAACAACCATTATACGATACTGCCAGGCTGGCCATGATTGCAACTACCTGACAGAAACAGACATCTTATTGACAGCAGGCGATTAAATTAATATTGTCCTTTTAAAAAGGGAAATTTGCCCGAATAAAGCAGCAAGAGTCTTGTAAACTCCCTCTTGCTGCTGTTCCTCTTGCTTGAAGATTGCTAGACGCCCCTTAGACACGGCTGATTACAGAGCACCATACTTCGCTCCAGTGTCCCTTCCGATTCAAATTTTTGATCTGGGGTCCTTGCTGCGCCCAGCTCCTCTAGCCGGCTGCTACCATTACTCATCATTTCAAATGCTCCGAACCCGGCCCTACCCTGCTGGTGTTGCCCCAACCCCCCCATGGCTGCCAGACAAACATTTCACAGATAAGGAGGCACCGGTCTAGAGCGAAGGGTGTCCTGCGGGGCCGGGACACAGCGCCTCTGGCCACCCCGCCTCACCCTGCCCGGGGGAGGGGGAATCTCCTCACCTCTCGGCCTCTCTTCCGTGTACAAGTCGATTACCAGGTCCCCCAGCGTGGTCTCCAGCAGCACGGCCATCGCCCTGGCTTCTCCCGCCTGCCTCTGCCTGGCCGGCCCTCGCCCCGGAACTACAACAGCGCGACTCCGGGCTGCAGCAACAGCGAGTCTGCGGCGCGCTGGGACCGGAGAGGAGGCTGGGCCGCCCCCTGCCGAGCGGAGGCTGCTTAGTCTCCAAGCGCCGCTGAAGCCCTCCTGTGGGGCGGGGTCCACAGCGGAGACTCTGGATCATACAGGCTGAGAGATCTGGCTCAGGCAGCTCCTGCAGCTGGTCACGAAACCTGCGTTACAGGTTTAAGCTGCGCGGTGCACCCGGGGAGAAGTGGCATCTATGCTTTTTAACTCTCATTGGACCAACTGGCATTGGTGAGAACATGCAAGATTGGGGGCCACATAAGGCCCCTTTTCTCAGGCGTGTAAGGAGTCAGAGAAAGGGCCCTATGTGTCCTTAAGGCTGGCATACTCTCACCAACAGAAATTGATCTATTAAAAGATGTTATCTGAACCGCTTTTGTCTCCATCTCTATGAGGCTTGTTATTCTCAGCCTGCAATCGTGGATAATAATAGAGAGAGCCTATTCCTTTAAATTCTGCTAGCAAAGTGAAGGGGGACTTGCACAATACTTTGGGGACTCGAAACTTAAAGCTTTGTTTGGAACCATAAGACAAAAAGGAGCTATATAAGTGCAAAATATTTCCTAAAAAAACAACAATTGACTGTACTTGGAGATAATCAGAAACCAACAATAATAAATCCGGACCAAGCAGTTACGCACATAGATATTTCTTTGCTATTTAAATGTTTCAGTCTTGCTATTTGTGAAGGAGGGGGAAATGACATCTCCTGTAAGACTCCTTGGCACTAATTCTCCATAGCCTTGTGTCTTTTGCAGCTATTTTCATCTGTGCAACATGAGTTGCAAGATCGTAGCAAATGCAGCCATTGTGTTTTGGTAGCGTAGTGTGCTCAGTTTGCACAGCTGTAACTCATTATGTTCTCAGTCTCTGGGTCCATAGTTGTCATTGACTTCTTCAGCATCCCTCACCAAACAGGCATTGCAGTTAATGAATATACTTTCTATGTGTACTAGTCCACACCACTGTACATTTGATTTCAGTGGGACTACATAGCATACTACATGTCGGCTTATAATTTAAGTATAATGAACTCCCATAGGCCAGGGCCAAAAGAAAAGGTTCTTTTTATTTGGCTGTTCACAGGCTGGGTTGTTGCTATGCAATTGATAGATACGGTTCTTGATGTTGGGATTGCTATAATCAGAGTTTTATTCTATTGGTTTGACTTTATATATCCATTTTTTCCCAGTTGTTGTGACCGGAGTCTGACATTGGTTGTCTTCATACAGACAGCTGACCCGCCAGATGTGCAGACAGAGGTGGGGCAGGCTGTCTTTGCTTCAAGGCTCCTCCACCGGCAGTGCTCCAGAACATCCCACATTACCAGCAAAGCGGGCAGCCAATTTTGGGCTGCCAGTCGGAGGCAGAGCTGCTGTCCGTCTGCTTGTCGGACAGCTGCTGCAGCTCCGCTCTCAGCTGCCAAAGCACTGTGGGCAATCCGCCTGCAACACTATGGTTTTGGGGAGGGGTGCCGCATGGGCAGACTGTGGGCCCCAGCAGCTTCCAGGTCCATTTCAAATGGACCCAGGCACGACTGCAAGCAGGCAGATGCAGAGGTGCACTCCCAAACTTGCTCTAGGGTTGTGCACCCCTGTGTCCATGTGAAAATACCTATAGAATGTCTACTACTAGTTCTGCTTGGTTGGGAAATATTTTATAGGATATTTCCATAGGATTTAATGTTCTATATTTGGAGTTGAGGAGAAAAGGAATGGTTCATATGTCATTTGAAACACCAGAGAGGCCTGCACTGATGTATGATGAATCTATAATTCTAACTATGTAATATATATTTGCATAATTTAAAAATATTGCAAATATTTAATTTCCCTAATGTAAGATTGACATTTAGAGTACCCCATTCATGAAACAACAAATGGACCGTTTTTTCAGCTGGCCAGGATATGACAGAACACAATGGTTTACAAGGAATCATTGCTGCCAGTCACATGAAAAATTCATTAACTTAAAATTCTCAGAAGTTTTTTATTTAACAGATGATTACAAACTGTCTAGTGCAGAAGAAGGATTTATAAAAGGCTGGTAGGATAATTCATTTTTCTTTCCTTCTTGTTAAGGAGCATTGTCAAAATAAAATGTATTTATTAAAATATTTACATGTGTAATTAGTGACAATCAGGTTTTACAGACTAGGAACTTGATCTTGCAAGGATTTATATCTGCACACACAGGGGCTAATACAAAGCCCATTAAAATCACGAGGTCTATTTCAATTAACTTAAAAGGCTTTGGATCTAGCCCATAATTACTTCAGCCTGGAATCCTACCACTGTAAGTGGAATTCAGTCCAGGACCAATTAGGAATGTATTGGTAATTCTTTTGAAAATGGAATTCATATTTATGAATGTCTGAGGTGCATTAATGTGAGAAGATGATGCAATGCGTGTAGGAATATGGATTTTGTAGTTTCTACTTATAGTGCCTTTGCATTAGATAGATAGCTGGGTTGCATCCAGTAGGTAGCTGGGTTGCTGGTGGCCATGAGGACCGCATGGTAACTTGCCTGCCTGGTGTGAAGGTAGCCGACCTTACACTACACATAGATAGAATCCTAGAGAGTGCTGGGGAGAAACCTGTTGTTGTGGTCCATTTTGGTACCAATGACATAGGTAGATGTAGGACGGAGGTTCTGGAGGCCAAATTTAGGTTTCTAGGTAGTAGACTCAAGTCCAGAACCTCCAGGGTAGCCTTCTTGGAAGTGCTGCCTGTTCCACGTGCAGGACCCCAGAGGCAGGCAGAGCTCCAACATCTCAAGTTATTTAGAGTAGTCAGAACACGAGCAGACTGTGAGAAGCTGCAGCAAGATCTTACAAGACTGGGTGCCTGGGCATCTAAATGGCAGATGAGATTTAATGTGGACAAGTGCAAAGTGATGCACAGTGGGGAAGATAATCCAAATTATGAGTACACAATGCTGGGTACTAAGCTAGGAGTTACCACTCAGGAAAAGGATCTGGGAGTGATTGTGGATAATACACTGAAATCTTCAGCCCAGTGTGCTGCAGCGGTCAAAAAGCAAATAGAATGTTAGGAATTATTTGCAAGGGAATAGAGAATAAAACTGAGGATGTCATAATCCCTCTGTACAAATCAATGGTGCGACGCACCTTGAATATTGTGTGCAGTTCTGGTCGCCCCATCTCAAAAAAGACATAGCTGAACAAGAAAAGGTACAGAGAAGAGCAACAAAAATGATTCAGGGTATGGAACAGCACCTGTATGAGGAGAGGCTTGATAGGGTGGGGCTCTTCAGCTTGGAGAAGAGACGGCTGAGAGAAGATATGATAAAGGTCTATAAAATCATGAGTGGTGTGGAACTTGTAAACAGGGAACCATTATTTACCCTCTCAACTAGTACTAAAACTAGGGGACACTCTATGAAACTCACAGGTGGCAGAGAAAAAACCAACAAAATTAAGTATTTTTTCACTCAACGTACAATTAGGTTGTGGAATTTACTGCCAGAGGAGGTGGTCAAGGCCAGCAGTATAGCTGAGTTTAAAAGAGGTTTGGACAAGTTTCTGGAAGACAGGTCCGTTAGCAGCTATTAGCCAGATAGGATTGGGGAACAAAACCCTTTACTGTCGGGAGCCTGGGGATGACCCACAGGGAATGGATAGCATGGTGACCTGTTGGGTGCTTCTACCAGGCCCCCGTGATTGGCCACTGT
>QEPC01001533.1:10927632-10977709 GCA_003113815.1 Sphenodon punctatus
ACAATTAAAATTTTAAAGGATGCAAACTGTTCCCTAGAATCTCTATGGATAGAAATTCCAGGTATAAAGGGGAAGAGTATCACAGTAGGGCTATACTATCGTTCCCCTGACCAGGACGGAGAGACTGATAAAGCAATGCTAAAAGAGTTTAGATAGGCTAGTAAAGTCGGCAACATAATAATAATGGGTGACTTCAATTACCCTAACATTGATTGGGGGAATGTTTCCTTGGGGTGGGACATGGAGGTCAATTTTCTGGATGCCCTAAATGACTGCTTCCTAGAACAGATGGTTCTGGAACCAACAAGAGGAGGAGCTATTCTAGATCTAGTCCTGAGTGGCACGCAGGACCTGGTGCAAGGAGCAACTGTGGCGGAGCCACTAGGCAATAGCGATCATAATATGATCACATTTGACATAATTTCTGTAGGGAGAAAGATAAACAAAAGTACAGCAGTAGCATTTAACTTTAAAAAGGGAGACTATGACAAAATGAAGAGATTAGTTAAAAAGAAACTTTAAAAGTCTAGTTGCAAGGGCTACAAGTTTGCAAGAGGTGTGGAGGCTGTTTAAAAGCACCCTGCTGGAAGCCCAGATTAAATGCATCCTGCAAGTTAAAGAAGGAAGCAGGAAGACCAAATGTCTTCCACTGTGATTAAATGGGGAGCTGAAGGAGGCTATTAGAGCAAAAAAAGGCATCCTTTAAGAAATGGAAGACTAGTCCCAACGAAAATAATACGAAAGAGCATAAACACTGGCAACGTAGATGTAAAGTGGTAATAAGACAGGCCAAGAGAGATTTTGAAGGGAGGCTTGCTAAAGAGGCAAAACCAAGCAACAAAAAAATATCAGAAGCAAGAAGCCTGCTAGGGAGTCAGCTGGGCCATTAGATGACAAGGGAGTAAAAGAGGTGCTCAGGGAGGATAAGGACATTGCAGAGAAGCTGAATGAGTTCTTTGCATCAGTCTTCACTGCGGAGGATTTTGGGGAGGTACCCACGCTGGATCCTTGCTTTCTGGATAAGGAATTGGAAGAGCTGTTACAAATCAATGTGACGTTGGAGGATGTTCTAGGGCAAATTGACAAACTGAATACTAACAAGTCACCAGGCCAGATGGATTCACCCCAGAGTTCTGAAGGAACTCAAATATGAAATCGCAGACCTACTGTTAGTAATTTGTAACCTGTCACTAAAATCTGCCACTGGAGGGTGGCAAATGTAACCCCGATATTTAAAAAGGGATCCAGAGGTGATCCTGGAAACTACAGACCAGTAAGCTTGACGTCTGTGCCAGGCAAAATGGTGGAAACTATTATTAAGGACAGAATTACAGGGCATGTTGACAAACATGGTTTAATGGGGAAGAGTCAACACAGATTTAGTAAAGTAAGTTGGAATTCTCCAACACTAACCTGTTGGAATTCTTTGAGGGTGTAAATAAGCATGTGGACAAGGGAGACCCAGTAGATATAGTGTCCCTGGATTTCCAGAACGCATTTGATAAGGTCCCTCATGAGAGACTCTTGAGAAAATTAAAAAGTAATGGGACAGGAGGTAGTGTCTTACTATGGATCAGAAACTGGTTGAAAGATAGAAAGCAAAGGGTAGGATTAAATGGTCCGCTTTCACACTGGAGAGATGTAAAAAGTGGGTGTTAAGAGTGAGGTGATCAAATTTGCAGACGACACCAAGTTATTCAAGGCAGTTAAAACACGAGCAGACTGTGAGGAACTGCAACGGGATCTTACAACAATGGGTGCCTGGGCATCTAAATGGCAAATGAGATTTAATGTGGACAAGTCCAAAGTGATGCACGTAGGGAAAAATAATCCAAACTGTGCGTACACAATGCTAGGTACTAAGCTAGGAGTTACCACTCAGGAAAAGGATCTTGGGGTGGTTGTGGACAATACAATGAAATCCACAGCGCAGTTCGCAGCAGCGGTCAAAAAAGCAAATAGAATCTTAGAAATTATTTGGAAGGGGATAGAGAATAAAACTGAGGAGGTCATAATGCCTCTATATAAAGCAATGGTGCGACCACACCTCGAATATTGTGTGCAGTTCTGGTCGCCACATCTCAGAAAAGACATTGCTGAACTAGAAAAGGTTCAGAGAAGAGCAACAAAAATGATCAAGGGCATGGAAGGGCTCCCGTGTGAGGAGAGGCTTGGTAGGTTGGTGTTCTTCAGTTTGGAGAAGAGATGGCTGAGAGGAGGAGATATGATAGAGGTTTATAAAATCATGAGTGGTGTGGAACTAATAAACAAGGAGCAGTTACTTACCCTCTCAGCTAGTACTAGAACTAGGGGACATGCCATTAAACTCATGGGTGGCAAGTTTAAAACAAATAAAAGAAAATATTTTTTCACTCTGCATATAATTGGGTTGTGGAATCTACTGCCAGAGGCTGTAGTAAGGGCCAGTACAATAGCTGAGTTTAAAAGAGGTTTGGACAAGTTTCTGGAAAATAGGTAAATTAGCAGCTATTAGCCAGACAGGATCAGGGAACATGACAGGAGCTGGGGGAAAAAAACAGGGAATGGATCCCCCATTGTGACCTGTTGGGTGCTTCTCCCAAGCCACCGTGATTGGCCACTGTCGGAGACAGGATGCTGGGCTAGATGGACCATTGGTCTGACNTGGGTGCTTCTCCCAAGCCACCGTGATTGGCCACTGTCGGAGACAGGATGCTGGGCTAGATGGACCATTGGTCTGACCCAGGATGGCATTTCTTATGTACATTATTTCTAGACTGGTCTTTACTAAGACACTAGTCTTGAAAACAGTTACACATGCATAGTGATAGTGATATCAATGAAGGATCAGGGCCTAAGACCACTTTTACATGAGCAGGCTGGGAAGTGCGTTCTTCAACACACCATTGGGAAAAGCCGCACGGGATGCGTTTATATGCACCGGAAGTGGCCGCCCGCCATAGGAATCGTGGCACAGCCTCATGCCGCCGATTCCTATGGTGGGTGGCCACTTCTGGTACGTATAAATACACCCCGCGTAACTTTTCTCAGTGGTGCGTTGAAGAACGCGCTTCCCAGGCTGCTTAGCACTTATCCTTTGGAATCTTTTTGTTGAAATAGAGTTTATTAATAATCACATGAGGAAAATGAAACATGCCCCTTACTGCATGGACGAGGTGGGGGATAATAGACAATTGGGTGCAGCCACATGAGACTCGGTTGGAAGGCTACCATGTCTTGGGTAGCTTTAACCCACTTTGGGCAGCCGGGCCATGCAGTGCCGTGCATCATGTGCCCAGTGGCTGCCAGATGTTCCTCCCACCCCAGGTGGGGGTGAGCAGCTGGCTGGCTACTATGCAATGCATCCTTGGAAAAAGTTTGCGAACACATTGTGTAGCAGCTTTAACCAACATGGAGTAAGGCTGCCTAAGGAAGGGCAACTCGTGTGCCTGGCTGCCATCTGCCCTGCTGCTTGGTGAGCACTGCAGTGGGGCTTTGAGTGGTGGTCACTAGCACCCATTGCACACTGATGTATCACAGCCAGGGGTGGGACCTTGATTGGGGGAGGAAGGTGGGGCAGGAGCAGGCACCTGCTCACATGGCTAGTGCCTTGGCCTGCCATGGCAGAAGCTTTGATAGTGGCAGGGCTGCCCAGCTTCCTGCGCTTGCCCCAGTATCGTGGCTGCATTTGCATGCCATGGGGCCACACAGGGATTGGGCCCTCGCAGCTTGTGTAGCTGCACCTGCTGTGTGGCTTTCCTGACATTTTTTGATGTAACTTACCGCTGTACTTGCTGCCTAAACACACTGTGGCTGCAATCCTCCAAATGCTTTACGCCCCATTGACTTTAGTAGTTGAGGGTCAAAGCCTGTGTCTATCTGTGGAGTGAGTGTGGTGCAAGAGAGGAAATCTGGGTAGAGCTTTTCACACAAGACTTTTTCTGAATGAGGAAAGTAGGACTTGGGGAATTTGTGTCCCTCTCCAGTCTGTTCTTTCCAAAAGACGGAAGAGGAAATTAAAGGTGCTTTCAGACATCATGATTACCTGCAGATCTGTTCAGACATCATGAAAATGCCATGCATGGTGGCATTTTCATGGTGTCTAAACAGATATTACAAGGTGATAGTGGCAGGAAGCACCCATGTCCAGGGTGCTTCTATCACAGCTCATCTTAGTGGTACTAGAGCCATCCATGTCATGAAAAATGTTACCACAGGGTAAGCTAGAGCAGCAAAGCAATAGTCCTGCCACTGGAGTCCGTGGATCGTAACTATGGTTTATGAAAGCACTCTAGATGGGCCTCTGTTGCCTGTCCTTATTCCCTTAAGGCTGTGCCCAACTTCTCACCCAAATGTTGGTCCACAAAGGCGTCGCTAGAGTGAAATGGGCCCTAGACAAAATGGGCCTCCTTTCTCCCCCAGTGGCAGATGCCAATGCAGGCCCTGCAACGTGTATTTCTTAAGTGTCCTGGAAAAGTATGCGTAACTAGCAACCCTCTATTATAGTTACACCCTTGGGTCCTGGGGAGGAATAGAGGCAGGGGTGACCCCACAACAGGCATGTTACAGGGAAGGGCTGAATGACCCGGTTTCCCACGTCCAGCTTCTACCACTCTGGGAAGAAGAAAAAACCAACCCCTTCTCTGGCCCTACAAATGAATGCACCACAACTCCTCGCCCACTGCCTCGACCTTTAGCAGCATCCGCCTCCCAGGGGCTGCGTGAGGTGCCAGCAGCTTGCGCAACGGCTCGGATCTGGCGAGCAGCCCCCGCCTCTTTCCCATCACTGCCTGCCTGCCGACCGACCGGCCTTCCCCTCCTCTCCGCTCCCACCCTCCTCCCCGCTTCCGCTCCCCTTGTCACAACCGCCGCCGCCTGTTGATGTTTCACTTTGTTTTAATTCCCGGGTCCCAAGATGGAGGCGGCGCTGGGGCCGGGCGGGCTCTTACTGCTTGTTCTGGGGCTCCTGCTGCTCGGCCTAGCGGCCCCAGACCCTACAAGCGCCTCCCAGCCGCTTCTGAGCCAGGTACAGCCGGACTGGGGAGAGCGGTTTGCGTGAAGGCTGCTGCCTGTGTCGGGTGTGATAGATAGGAACGAGTGTAGACATGTATGGTATGAAAAATGTTGTCATTTTGATAAATCAGAAGCGAATTTTACAAACCTCTATTCAGTTTTCTGCTCAGGGCTGAAACTTGACGTGCATAGAATACGGTTTGCATGAAAATTAGTTCTACTTTGTTTCAAAATACCTTCTTTCTGTATAAAAACAGCTTGTTCTCGTATTGATGTGTCTATAAACGACAACTGCTGAGTAGAGGAAGGGAGAAAAAAATACAGTAAAAATTTAGAAAGTGTCGCTAATTGTTAGAAAACTATTATTGAGTTATGTTCTAAACGTAAGCATCCAGTACTACCATCTTGACTGCTTTGTTGTAAAGGATTATTGTAACGTTAAAGCCCCAGATCTTTAGTGTTTAAATGTATGTTCATGTTATTGATTTATAATTTTTCTGAGAGGTGGAGAGGAATGATGGCTTGAGGGATTTTTTTGGGGGGTAACATTTAAAAGTTACCCCTTCAGCATTAGGGGATGTCTCATGATGTTTCTGAATCTTGATCAATAAGGTATGAAAAAAGGTGGCTGATTCTTTGTGGGAATTTAAAATGTGACCGGTGCATCCTTTTAATTACAATTAATTCATCAGAGAAGCTTGAAATGGTTGGGGTTGATATGTATGAATAATTCTGTTGACTTTGTGGGATTGGGAACTTTTGTTTAAATATTTGCACGATTGGGGCTTTAATGTATAATTTATCTCTATAGTGCCAGTAATGCATCTGGCACTGACCAATCATAAGTTAGAGACAGATCTCTGCTGAGGGGGTGGGGTGGAGGAGACTTACAATTTAGGATGGTCAAGAAAGCTTGGCTTAGTTACAAGGGAAGAGAGCGACCCTGAGTGATAGGACAGTAGAAGGGACGTTAGTGAGTTGTTGTGGAGGTGAGGAGCTAGGGGAAGTTAGACGGAAGAAGAAAAGGGCTTTTAGGAGGCATAGAAGGCAGCATGGGAGAAGAGGTGACGGCGTTTTAGGGTGCAGGAGACTGGGCCAGGCAAGGTGGTGTCAAGAGTGATGTTCCCAGGTGGAAACATAGCAGGAAACGGTTTGGGCCCCACGTATCTGACAGACCACCTCTTCCCTTATGTTCCGTTATGGCTTCTGAGGTCAGCCGGGAGCACCCTCTTGTGGGTGCTGTCTGCCTGTGAAGTTTTCACAAGGGCACACAGAGGGTGCCTCCACATAAGCTGCAGAGGGCTCTATCCCCGTGTGCCCCTTGGCAGCCAATCACTTGAGGCCAGCGCAGGGAGCTGAGCAGCTACTGGAGATCCCGCCACAGCTAGGGCCAAGGCACTGGACACACGAGTGGGTGCCTGCCCCTGCCCCATCTCCCTCCCCTAGCCTGACCAACTTCTCACCCTGGCTGTGATGTGGCAGCAGGCAGTGGGCAACAGTAGCAACTGCTCAAAGCTCCGGTGTGGAGCTCATCCTGTGGTGAGGGCAGAAGAGGGCCTGACACACGAGCAGCCACTCTTACCCATATGGGGTAAGGTTGCTATGCGATGTGTCCTCAGACTTTTCCTGAGGACGCAGCTAGCTACTCACCCTGCCCTGGGGTGTGGGGAACATCTTGCAACAGCCAGTCTCACAATACAGTGCATTACGTGGTCCGGCTGCCCAGACTGGGTTAAGGCTACCCAAGGCGTGGTAGCCTTCCCAGAGCATCTCATGTGACTGCATCCAGAGAGGCATTCTAGGTGTCTGCCCCACAATTATGGCTCTCCCTCCCCGGGAGATCTGCCTGAGCCTACTTTTCTTCTGGAAGTGATGCAAGATCTTTTTGTGTGGCCAAACATTTGGCAGGCAGGGATATGGTTGGGTGGAGGGGTTATGGAGCCAGTAAAGGGAGCTGAGGATGGGTTGGACATGATAAAAGAGATGGGTAACCTTGGCAGCAGAGGATTGAACAGAAATTAGAGGTTGCGGGAAGAGAGGACAGAGAAGACCATGAAGAAGGAGGCTGCAGTTGTCGAGAGATGACAGGAGCATGGACTGGTTTTTGGTTGTGGGAGAAGTAAGGGCCAGATGTTAGCAGTATTATGCAAAGAGAAGTGAAAGGCCATAGCAACAGATTAAATCTGAGATGCAAAGGAGAGGGAACAATCAAAGATGAATCTCAGGTCCCATGCCCCAGAAAAAGCTGAATTATGCCACCATCAATGGAAATAAAAAGGGACGAGAGAGAGGAAGGTTAGGTGGAAAGATGAGGAGTTCAGTCTTGGATGAATTAAGTTGGAGTTCGCAATGAGACATTCAAGTAGAGATGTCAAAAAGACACTTGATGTGAGTCTGGATGGAGAAGGAGAAGGTGTTTTTAAATGAGCAAGCCTTGGCGGGGAAGGGGTGTGTGGCTGTTGAGTGGCACAGCTGCGGAGTAGCCCCTCCGGTGGAGTGAGCGGGAGGGATTCTGATGAGCAGCTCCCAGAGGGGCTACCTCAGCAGCTACTTTGCACTCCACTGCTGCAGACCATGGGGGTGAGGGAAGCTTGCCGAGCTGGCCTTTGAAATTGACATGTCCCAGCGGTGAGTGCTGGGAAACCAGGCCCCCCAGAGCTTGTGGCCAGTTTCTGAGACTTGCAAAGGTGGTGTCTCCTGCCCACAGTGCCTGTAAATGGGAAACTGTCTGCTGGTGTGGTTGGCCGCCCCAGTTCTTACGGGCAGGGGATGCATGGGTGCCCATTGCCATGCACTCCCCCCCCATACGGGGCACTCTGGATTTTTTTGTAGTGCCCCCCATGAGTGGGTGCTGCATGGCTCATGGGAGCGCACATCCTTCCACTGCACCTTCAGATAGGCCGTCAGATGAGTGTTTACTGGGTGGTCATGCGTGGTAGCATCTTGTTTAAAAACACCCAGAGAGAGTGAGTGTTGTGGTGTCATCAGCATACAGGCGATACTGGAAGCTGTGAGATTCAATGAGTTTGCCTTGGGATAGGGCAAAAGAGATTGTTGGATAATGATGGCGTAGAGGTCCTTAGATTTGTCTGTGAGGTCATTGGGGATTTTGACAAAAGCTGTCTCAGTTGAGTGGAGAGGATGGAAGGCAGATTGAAGGCAGTCAAGGGAGGAATTGGAAGAGAGGACGTCAATACAAGAGAGCAGGTATAGACAGCTTTTTCTAGGAGTTTGGAAGTGAAGAGGAAGAGTGAGTTGAAGGTGAAAAGAGCTTAGAGCTCCACTTGATGGGGTTAGAATGGTTTTAATTGAGTTATTAATTCAGTTGTATTCCTGCTGCTCTTGAATGAGTAGCAAAATAGGGATATGGCGCTCTGTTCCAAATATCCCAAAGTGTGTCACTTGCATCTAGTAGACAGCTGCACTGTGAGTTGTGGAAACTCTATTGTGGGGAGAAAAGGGAATTCTTCCTCGAAAACTAAGGCCCTAATAGTCCTTTTAAACACTCAAATGTGGAAGTGTTTGTATGATTGGTATTTAGCTGAGGGAAGATCAACTGAAACTCAGTCATTTTTGGCACCTATTAGGCTTATTTGGGCTGCCGACTAGCATGATTGATAATTAACTGATGTACTCTTGTGTAGACATTATCTTAGCCTGATAAACATCTCTAGTCTAGGCAAGGCCATCGGAGAGCTAATGGGAATGAAAATGTCAAGAGGTTGCTGATAAGGAACAAATATTGCACTTTAGGTATGAACCGTCTTTCTTTCTATCATTTCTATAGCGCTACTAGGCATACATGGTGCTTTACAGTCACAGATTTTGGAGACCGGTCCCTGCCCAGTAGGCTTACAAACTAAGATGAACAAGGGTGAGGGGAACACAGGAAGAGAGATGCACACACAGATTCCCATTTTACAGATGTGAACTGAGGCTGAGTGATTGTGACTTACCGAAGGCCACCCAGTGAGTTCATGGCTAGGTCAGGATTTGAAGCTTGGCTTCCCAAGACCAAGTCCAACACCTTATCCACAACATCACAATGACTCTCCACACTGTACTGCTAAAACCCTAGTCCATGCTCAGGGTATCTCCTGCCTTGACTATTGCAAGCTCCTTCTCACTGGCCTTCCCCACTCTCACCTTGCTCCCGTCTGTCTCCTTGATTCAAAACTCTGCTGGCAAGATCTTCCACCTCACCTGCCACTCTGATCACAGCAGCCCCTCCTCTTGTCTCTCCACTGGCTCCCTCTACCTGAACACATTCAGCACTAGCTTCTTATCTTTACCTACAAGGCTAGTCATGGACTCCCCGCCCCTCCATCTCTTTACACTAGTCTCCTGCTATGCTCCTGTCTGAAAGCTCAGCTTCTCCTCTACCACCACTCTTGCTTGTTCACGGTTCTGCTGCTCCTCAAAGCATGTTTGCCTGTTCTCCCATGCTGCCCCCCCCCATGCCTGAAACTCCCTCCTGAATACATTAACTCCTCTCCCTCCCTTCCAACCTTCAAATTCCGCCTGAAAGCCTCAGGCCTTCCCTAGCTCCTTATCTCCGTAGTCCCCCTTCCTTCCCCCATGTAACTTCCCCAAGCATGTGTAACTGCAACCTCACATCTTCATGAATGTATCCTAATTTCTTTTTATGTTGTCCCCATCCCTGATCTCCCCTCAGTTGTCTTTCTTAGATTGTAAGCCAAACAGGGTATGGACCGGGTCTGTTTTCAACCATTGTAAAGTGCCAGGTATGTTGCTGGTGCTATATAAATACTTAATAACAACAATAAATAGGTCAGGATCTACAGCTCTGTGGACATCACATAGTTTGGAAAGTCATAAATATTTTGGTTGTATTTGTATTTGATAAATATAGGTATTAAAAACAGTTATCTGAAGAGAGTCACACTGAAATCAAAACCTGTATTAGTGGTTGTAGGGCTGTGGCTTGAGACTTTACAATTTGTAGCATCCAAGGAGAGTTCTGAGTGTGTTAAATTTGTAACCTCTTTATTACATGAAGTTGGCATTCTCAATCAAGTGTCAGCTGGAAATATATTTTAAATTTAGGAATGTGTGTTATGGAAAACTGTAAAGTGCCGAGACTGAAAAAAGTTGAAATGCCAAAATAAACCGCGTATTGCTTTCCAGTTTGAAATGCTTCACTGCTCCAGCATGCCTGTGATTGCTCAATGCTGGCATTTCCCAAACATCTGTGAAACGTGGATTTTTTGTCTTTTTTTGTTGTTGCTGCTGTAATGCACTACCCCTTGGCCCCTTCGGATATGAGCAAGCTAGTTGTCATGGGATTGGGGTCTCACTACCCCACTCTAGGCTGTCATGATTCAGTTTTCCTGACTTGCAGCTCCCACTGGATCATCTCTCTTTCTCTAGAACTGATTCAGCCTGCAGCAGGTGAACCTTTTTGTCACCTTTTCAGTCTGAGTTTCCCTGCACAGGCTCTTCCTCTCTAGGTTCATCTGGTTTTGTAAACACAGAATTAACCCCAAACTGTGTTCCGCCAATGTTAGGATTAGCAATTCCACTGGACCAGATTGTAAGCCCTAGGGGCAGGGACTATGTCTATTTTATTACTTTGTAAAGTGCCAGGTACACTGCTGGCGCTATATAAATGTTTGTTATTAATAATAATAATAATAATAATAATAATAATAATAATAACCATGCTAAATTCAGTTAAAAGAAGTTTAACAAATAAATCATGAATAAGCATGCAGTACAGGATTATACTCAAGAATGCAGAAATCAAAATAACATAACCAATAATGCATTCCTATCTGTACTTGGATTCTCCTAATTTAGGCTTACCCTGATCAAGTCCAAGGCTATTTCAGTTCATGTCACAGCCAGTGATGGAAAGCTTGGCTGGGTACAAGTCTTAAGAGTTTCCAAGAGTCCTTACTTCATAGTTTCTTTGGTGCAGCCCTTCTCTGGCTAAGATATGATGATTGATGATGATGATGAAGATGAAGCTCTGATGAAGATGAAGCCCCTCCTTGTCTTGTCTTCCCCCTAAGTACTTTTCCAGGGTCCTTTGTTTGATTTTTCTGCCAGGTGACACTGTGCTTTCAGTCACCTCCACAGGAAGAAATCAATTTGCAACTCAATGACCTATTGCTAGTGTCTGGAGAAGTGTTAGGCTTTTCTGATTACACAATCGCTCAGGGTCATGAACTTAGCAGTTCTCCATTGCATGAAGCGAGTTTACAGTTCTCACCTTTCACTACATACGTGTTTAACCTTTCTTTACATATTTGTAGTCTACATGTAACCCGGTGTCTCCTCATCACACTAGTCTTCCGTATTGGTAAAGAATTCTGAAAACTGAAATCCCTTCTGTATAAATATGATCAAAATGTGCTGGGAACTTAAAAACGAGGGGAAATGGAGGCTGATTGAGACAGCAGAAGCATGCATTTTCCAAAATCTGCTTGGCAAAACGTATCAAGCAAGGGACTTACAAGGCAATGATGTCAGAATCTGTTGTATAAATGAGTGTAGCATGTAAAAGAAATACACTACCATGTTTAATGAAGGTCAAGAGAATTTAGGCCAGGCCTTGATCCTGTAAAGACTTATTTATGTGCATCACTTACTTGACTTCTCATTGAAGTCAGTGGGACTACTCTGGTAGAAAAAAATAAACACATTTCAGACTGTAGGATGTAGGGCTACTTGTACCTTGTATTTCCTGTGTGATTCTAAAAATATTCGGGATGTGTTTTGTTTTTTCAAGACAAAAAAATAGGGTTTTTTGGTTTAGTTGAAATATGCTAGTCTCAATTACATGATGAAGTAAGTGGGCACTTACATGTGCACTTAGCATATGAGGAAAAGCTTAGAAGCATCTCATGTAGTTGCAATAAAAGAAATATCAACAAATTAGAGGGATCTGCCTTTTCTGAGTGACTTGCCCTGCAACCTGATGAGTTTTCTGGGAATTCTGTGTAACTTCCTATGTCTTTTTCCATACATATTTTATTAGTTTGATGTATGATGATGTAATTGTGTCTTGATGTCTTGGAATTACATATTTGTCTTCAAACAATTTTATAAAATATTAATACTATGGGAATACAAGATGATGATTTCATAGTGATAAAGTAGGACATAACTCATTCTAACAAGTCCTCTGTGGCAAAGGGGGATCTTGGGGATCACTGCAAATGGATTTTTGACTCCCTCCCACCCCACTCCTCACCAGCCTGAGAATTTGACCCTATAGCTAACAGATGGGACAGGACTTTAATGTCTTTGCCACCGCAGGAGCCCCTGTAGTAATGGAGGCAGCTAGTTAGTTTTTTGCGTTTGTCAGTAACCAATGATTTCCCTTTAATTACTGTAGATCCGCATGCTGCTAGAACTTTCAGCCCAATGTAATTACTGATCCAACTGGCTTGGTTGGCTAGTGTAGATGGGGATATTATTTGCTATATGCACTGGGTTTGTGACATGAGGGCCCAGATTAAAAGAGAGTTCCTGCCCAAGAAGCAGTGCCTGATCCAACAAAACCAGAGCCTCATGAGAAATGACCATGTGGGTGTGGGCCTCCTTCAAACAGTCTGATGGGTGAACATTAACTCGCCCCTTAGAAAAAGTAAATTGTAATTGTTACTGTAATTTTTGATCAGTTAAAAAGAACATCCCCTTCAGGAGCTGGGGCACCCTGGTTTGCAGTCCCCCATACTTTACACACACACACTGTTGTTTATTCCTGGGTGCCATGTGTTTGCAGGGAGGGAGTTTCAAAATGGCCACGTTCCAATCCCCACTGAATATGGACCCTCCATAGTCTGGGACTTGCAGCTGGGACTTGAGGTTCTGTGGACCCATATCTTATGCTAGGACTTCTCATGTCCATGTTGTCACTTCAAGTTTATTCATGGACCTCCATTCATGTATTGGGGGAGGGGTGCCTGTGGGGGGCCTCACCACCACATGGGGTCATGTGTGGTTACACACTCTGCACTTGTGTGGATCTAGCCCTGCCAGGAAGCTTGCAACCTTAGTTTAACAACCTAAACTATTAGAATATATTTGGACAAGTTGAAGACTGGGGGAATGAACTTTTTAATTTTTTTCAAACAAGGTGCACAGTGTAGATGGGGGTACAAGTGAGCAATGATACGTATAAGTAGAATAGCAACAACAGGGAACTGGACATGCCTGCCTCTTTATGGGGTTGTATCAGTTTTTTAAAAAGGGCCACATTGAATTGCACAGAATGATGAGAGAGCAGGACCCATCTTCTATAGAAAAAGAGGGGTTGTGGCCCGAGCAAAAGCCAGATTGAAAATCATGAAGGCTGCTGTCTGAAAGGCAATTTCAGAGATGAGAAACCTCTTTGGGTAAAAACAGACGTGCAGGTAGTACGGTGGCTCTCCAGCCCAGTCAGTGGGTGGCACTGAACAAATGTGCCAGCTGCAAAACCCGAATATGGGGGTGGGGGCCCTGCAACAGACATGTGGGAGGCCGCCCCGACCCAGCACCCCGTTCCCCACCACAACGGGCAGTCATGGTGGTCCCCACCCCACAGTGGGGATGATGAGCTGAACAGACGTGGTGGCCCATGTGGGCACCCTTGGCCCAGAATGGGCACCCGGGATCTTCAGGTAGACTCATTCTGGGTAGGGTTGCCACCTCTGGTGGCTTTTTACCTGACGCTTTCATTTTGGCCCATGGGAGTGTCAGGTAAAAAAACAACAGAGGTGGCAACCCTAATTCCGGGCCAGCCACCTATGCAACATCTGGTGACATGGAACCACATGTTCGGTGAGTCCTGGGCCACAGCAGGCCGATGTCACGCCTGTTTTTACCCTTTGTCTGGCAACTTGCTGAGGAATAACAGGTTGGAGGTGAGGCAGCAGACTTGTTCAAGGGAGGTTTTCAAAGAAAGAAGTGGACAGTGATGACATCAAGAAAGTACCTGAAACAAAGAAGCTATTGACAGTGCATGAATGGAGAAACAGACTGCTGCAGATGGAAGGGGCTATGGGAGGAGATGATGATATTAGGAGGTAATATTGTCATCAATTAAATGAATTGTAGATTGAAAGAAGGAAGAAAACCCCTTTAATTTGACCATAAAATGGGTGGGAGAAGATGATGGTTGGACTGGGTGAAGATGGAGCCACAAACCACTCTGAAAATGAGGGGGAAACATTACTGTAGATCAGCATGCTGCTAGAACTTTCAGCCCAATGTAATTACTGATCCAACTGGCTTGGTTGGCTAGTGTAGACGGGGATATTATTTGCTATGTGCCTGATAAGCTGATTTCTGGCCTTATGCCTCAATTTTACATAGAAATCTGTTTTATTTTACAGTTTTTATTGAAAGCAAGACTAAGTGAACCATTGAAAAATATGATTAAGTTTTGCAGTGGCTGTGGGGGGATAAGCTGGTGGATGAGCCCTGGTAGGGCTCTTTCCACTCCTGTGTTGTGTAACTGACTTCAGCTGAATCATAGGCAGGGACCTGAGTTCGCTGCACCAAAAAAATCTTAAATTCTGCAGCCAGTGAAGCCAAATTGCAAATTCACTGCGAGCATGAATATTTGCATAATTACTTGATTTGCATAACTATGCATGCTGGGAAGCAAATTTGCAATAGGTTTGACATAGAATCACAACTTTGCTAATCAAACACAACTCAAATCCTATGGAATTTCAGCACCTCCCTCACACAAACATAGGGCCTTCAGACCCCACCCACCCACTGCATCTCCCAGGGGCCTATTTACCCTCGGGTCAGGGTCAGGATTGGCTGATTCTGCGAAAATCACTGCAAATTGCAGCAACGCAGTCAACTCGGGTCCCTGATCATAGGGCATTTTCACACAAGACTCTCTCCACCCACCTACTATATAGTGTTGCCCTATGAGTGCCCTGAAACATGTATGGTGGGTGAGTGGGTAGTGGTCGGAAAGTGTCTTGTGTGAAAATGCCCATGGTCGTCTTTGAAGGGCAGACACATAGGTTTGAATATTCGCTTGCTTATTTTTGATCCATAGGATTACTCTTTTCTGTATAATAAAGAACTGTCACTATTTTCTGCAGTAAATATTCTTTAAAGTGATGTTGACTCAAGTGCACATTGCCATTTTCTAGAGAGCAAGCATGGGGAGTGTACACATTATTTGCATGCATGGGAGCGTAGCAATGTAGCATATGGACATACTGATTTCTGCAGTAAAGAATCTACAACTTTTTTTCATATCATTCTTTTTCAGAAGAGCATCAGAATTAATATTACTACATTGAAAGACAGTGGAGAAATTCAGAAAGGACAGGTGTGTTGCTCTTTTATTTACTTGGCCCATTAGTAGGTTACATATGCTCTGTGGCTCTCAATGACATCATTGGAGTCCATGTATCTGCATTATATGTTCAGATTCTCCTAATAGCTTTTTAATGTTGTCATTAACTTATCCTTTAGAGAATTTCTTTCTTCAGTTTGTTTGTTGTCTTTATGTTTGAAACTGAATGTGTGTCCTAGATCAGGGGTGGGGAACCTTAGGACTGGCGGTCAAATGTGGCCTGTGGTTTGTTTTTGGCCCCTTCCCAGCTCCCAGATCTGGCCTCAGCGTCTACTTCCAAGCATTGAAAAACTGATCTCGGAGTAAGGGAGCAGAGATGAGGGCATGCATGCAAGGATAGGGAACAGATCCATGATTTCGATCCTCCTTTTCCTCAATGCACCCCTGCAGGCCCCCAGCTTCTGTGAAGCTATTCAAGCTTGTAATAATTTTCAAAGTGACCCCTAGGAGGGAAAAAATTTACCCATTCCTGACCTGGCTGGTAAAATTCTGGAATTAACAAGCCTACTGCCCTTTTGTTTCCTGTAGGTTGTCCTTAATATCACCTATGCCAATAGCCGGGTCTATGTTAATGACTTTCCTCTGAAGAGTGGGGTGACACGGATAAAGTGTCAAACTTTAATATGTAAGTATTTCCCAATTCTCTTTCTGATGTATCCATGTACATGCTATCTGTAGCTGTATTGCATTTGTCTCTAGAACAATCATTTATTTATTTATTTAATTTATTTTAATAGATTTATATCCCGCCCCTCCTGCCATGCAGCCCGGGGCGGCTCTAATGCACTCCAAATGTCTGCTCTGTTTGAAAGCAACCCATGCCCTCAGTTAGAAGGTATTGAGAAACAAGGGAAAGCCAAATCTAATTTACTCATTGGTTGCAATGTCCTGTCTTTACATCTCAATGTTTCCCCTTGAAATATACACTTAAGTGGAATCCTAGCTTGAGCTTCATTAAAGACATTGGTGAAGCTCCTGTCGGTTTGAATTTGTCAAGGATTAAATCCTTAGAATGAAAAATAAACCCCTTGAATTTATTTGTGGAAGGGGTGGGTTTTGCACATAAAACTGGGCATTGTAAATGACCGGATGGTACTCCACCCTGATAAGATCTGTTGTCCTATGTTTGCTGGCATGAATCCAAGCGTAAGAGAAATACAAACTGGAATTACATCCCTCAGATATCCTTGCAAAGCTTACTGTTGTGCTCGGTTGTGTGTTGCTGAGGATGAATTCCACATACTGGAATTCATATACTGCTTTTATACTGCTGCGCAGTGGAGAAACAAGATCTTTTTCTGTCTGCCTTGTGCAAGGCCTGTCAGAAACATTCTGATTCTGGAATGTATGCACCTATTGCAATTTTGAAGAGTCGGAGGTTATGGCATTAATTGATCATTTTGTGTGTAGAAAAACCTCTTGGGGCACCAGTTATGGTCATTCTCAAGGCTGATGCCTGATTTCTGACATCTGTCCTTCACTAAGAAAATGCTAATGCTTTTTAAAAATAGTCTCTTGCCAACCCAAAGCATGATAAATTAATGACTATTTCCTCTTGAGGAGAGAGGCCAAGCACTAACTTGCAGCTCTTGTCTTTGGTAGTAAAAAATGCTTCTAGCCTTGTTATCTCTAGTATAGATTTTAAAGCGTAAAATCGGTTTCAGAGGCAAATGTCTTATGGAAAGCGGAAGACAATAATAATTGTAAGTTTAGTAATTGTATTGACAAATATAAGGCCTAGTCCTGCGAAGTGCTGAGCACTCTTCACTGCTAATGGAATCTGCTTTGTATCCTGCTAATTTTCCAAGACAAAATTCTATAGTGTGTTTGTTTTATAGCTGCCTAAAATTGTGTATCTTTAGAATTGTATCCAGAAGAATGTGAGCTAACACCTATGGACCAGAAACTTCATAATTCCATATTCATCTTGGCCTGTGGCTCCATCCATGCCTTCTTGGCTCTTAGCTATCTAAGTGTCCTCATTTGTAAAATGAGGAATGTAACATTTACTATTGACTTCACTTCACAGGATGATTGTGAAGCCTAAATAGAAATCTAAGTATATAGATACTCATAAACTGCTTTGAAGATGTAAAGTGGTATGATTTTGTTGGCTCCAAAACTGATGTAAGAGCCGACTGGCTATACTGCTTTTAGAAATTAAAATCTAGATGTCCTAATTCTGCCCCAGTTATTAGAGTTCTTACTGAACAATGTTGTAAAAAAAATGTAGGGCCAAATCCTGAAGGGGTACTGAACGTTCCTTATGCATCTCTAGTGCTCCCCCCCCCCTCCCCTCAGGTCAGTGGGCTCAATCCTGCTAGATGCTGAGTCCCTCCTGAAAGGTGTCGGAAGCCTATAGCTCCCATTGAGTTCAGTAGGAATTGAAGGCATTTGGTATCGTGAAAACTGGGTGATGTAGTCACTGAGGAGGTGCTTTGGACCTTTAATTGTGTAAACTGCTGCAATTCAGCAAGCACTCAATGACTTCTATAGCATGCTGGCAGACTACAAATTTATTCTAATATTTTTCTCTTCTCCTCCTCCTCCAGCAAATTCTTTTTCAAGCAGGGCACTGCTCATAAAATATCAAAATATTTTCTGATCAACTAAGAATGTTGAAGGGGCTATATTCAGGTGACCCATGTTCACTGCAGTGAAAACACAGTGAACATGGTTCTCTAGCTATATGGGGAAATGAATCAAAACTTGAGACTATGCTTCAACGATGGCACGTTTTGAGTAGTTAAGACATGAGACTAATAGCCTTGTACCACTCATCTTCTAATAGTTGTGCATTGCATTGGTCTGGATTTTCAGACATCCAGACCAACCTCAATTCTATATCCACACATCAAAGTGATTGCCAACTCCTTTTCATGGACAGCCTACTCAGCAGGGCATGAAGTTGGGGAAGAAGAACAAAAGGAATGTTGAGGAGCTGGGGGAGATCTAATTCGTGAGGCAGGAATGTTGCATGCACAGCTATGGTTGGCTGCCAGCCTTTTAACTACTACATCCTCTAGATCTGCTCCGAATGTGGTTAGATAAATTGGATGCTTTATACTCGAGGTCCCAACTCTGCCACCACCAGTGGTTCTGCACCAGTGAAAGAAACAGTTGGGAATCTTTGGCAGAATAGGTAGGTTAGACTTCAATATAGTTGTTGCAGACTCTCTGATCTTGTGAACAGTGTACTCTGTATTTGTAAGTTTCACACTGACACAGTGGGGTCTGTTTTTGGGTACATATTCTTTGGGGGTGTTGCAGTTATTTACACGTAAGTGAGTAAAGTTGTATATAATACTTTTGGACTGAGATTGTTTTTCTGTGAGTGACAACTGCCCAATGTGTCACTCACTGACAGTGGAGAGTGGAAGCTCCGAGAACCTGCTGGACCAAAGACGTTTGGGAATCGTCACTGTTCGCATCATGGTCCATGAGTGGCCGTTAGCATCCAGTTCCAATTTACAGTTGATCGTCATTCAGGAGGAGGTGATTGAAATTGATGGAAAGCAGGTAAGCTCTTTATTTTAAAGATCAGATTACCTTCTTAAATCCGGAATAGTTATTTAATAAGCAAATTTTGTTTCAAGTAGGGGTGTTCTATTTGATTAACTTAAATATAGATGTAAAATTACATTTTGTAACACAAAATTAGTCATGTTACTGGTAGATGTGCTATCGGATATCTCTTTCGCGTGGAGGATGTGTGTAGTCAACACAGGTTTTCATTTCTCCTTTTGTAGAAAGCTTTTTAAATGTGTGGGTTGTTTTTTTTAAAAAAAATAAATCTATTTCTTTCCTTGATATTCATTTCAGTACATTATTATTTGCAGGGCTCTAGCAATGTGCCTGACACTGACCTTATGGAAGGCTTCTTCTACTTAGAATATTCTCTCCTTCAGTTATCTCTTCTATGTAAATTTAAAACAGATAAGAGACAGGTCCATGCCCCAAGAGGCTTACAATCTAGAATGGACAAGGGGAGGGACACATAGGGAGAGACAGGGATATATTAATGAAGCTGAGGGGTTGCAGGTGCACATACTTGGGTTAGTTGCAGGTTAGGAGTGGGACGCCTGATAATAGATGGTCATAAACAAGAAATCTATTGGGGTGAGGAGAAATGGAAAGTCTGACAGAAGAGGTAGATTCTTAGGAGAGATTTGAAGGTCAGGAAGAAGGGAACAGAGCATGTGTGGTCAGGGAGGCAGCTCCAGGCATATGGAGCAGCATGAGAGAAGGGTCAAAGACGGTTTAGGGCACAGAGGATTCTGGGGCGGGTGAGGACAGTTGTGGAAGAGAAACGAAGTTTTGAGGTAGGACAAAGCAGGAAATAAAGGGAGGAGTGAGGCCATTAAAGCCTTGAAAACAAGAGGTTTGCCCTGGATGTGAAGAGGGAGAGGGAGCCAGTGGAAGGAGAAGATGGAGGTTAAACATGATCAAAGCAGCAGGCAAGGTGGATTGGCGCTTCTCTGTAGCAATATATTAAAAAAACACGCCTACCCTACATGTATATAAAAGCTACATATATAACACGGGTACATGCACAACCTACACTTTCAGGAAGATGCCTCTGCTTAGATAGCTAAGCTCATCTATCGGGTGGCCACCAAACTCTCGCTTGAGAGACGCATGAAGCTCTTAGGCAGCTCTGGTGTGGCTTTTGACCAGGACTGGTGCTGGGCCCTGTGCTGCCTTAATGGTTTTGTGTCTTTCTTCATTGCTTCCAGCTCTCGGCAGCTAAATCGTAGCTTTACCTTAGAGCACTGGCTCCATATCGTATGCAGACACAGATCTCTTCTGCTTCATGTGTGTGTTTGCACACACACGAGTACGTGTGTATATTGGGGCTCTCTGTCATATAAAGATTTTGGTTTGTGGCTCTTGAGTTTGGGAATTTTGACCACCTCGGTCATAGACAGTGCTATTATACAGTGATTTTCAGTTAGCGTTCTGCTTGTTATACATATATTTTATACTGAATTCTCGAAGCTTGTAAAGGCAGGAAAGTTTTTGTGACCCTCTGGCATTTGGGGCTTGCAGTCGTATGCTCTAGTCAGTCGTACATCATATTGAGCGCACTGGGTCAGTCCAACCAAGGTACTGAAGCACATCAGTACTTCTATGGTCTTCGATTTATTTATTAAGAACATAAGTGCCATACTGAGCCAGACCAATGGTCCATCAATCCCAGCATCCTGCCCTCCAACAGTGGCCAATCTCAATCGCATGGGAGAATAACCAATAGTCACAGTGGGCAATCCATTCCCTGTTGTTCACTCCCAGCTCCCGACATTAAGAAGTTCATCCCATAAACTACTTGGTTAATAGCCATTAATGGACCTACTCTCTAAGAACTTATCCAGTCCTTTCTCCCGGGGGATCCTCCTGGCCGTCCAGTCTGGACTGTAGGGTAGATCCCGCCGGGAACCAGTAGGAGGCAGACATCGACTTTCGAGGAGCCTGCTAGGAGGGATCTAGCCTCTGCTCCCCAGTTGTTTGTCTGCCTTGGGGCAGTAAGGACGCAGGCAAGTGGGTGGAAGAACCAGCCCTGAGCCTTCTCGGGTTTGGGGCGCTCTTCCAGCACAGGAATCGGCCCGGTGCCAGGGGGAGAGAAATTCTCCATCCTGTTCACCTACCCGGCTCGCCTGGGTACAGGGCCTTGATCGGGGGCTCCCCTTCCTCCCCTCCGGAGCGGGGTTTTCCCTTCACCGAGGGCGCAGCAGTTTCCCCCTTCGGGACCTTCTGCAGCCCCTATATCCTCCTCCTCCGCCTCCACCCTACCTCCCTGGCAGGGGTTCGGGGGAGGTTTGGACTCACAGCGGGGGGGTAGTGCGGCGGCTTCTCCCATCGGGACCGTCCGCCCCCCCCCCGGGCTTTCTAGAAGGCCGAAGGCAAGGCCGCAGAGCGCTTCGTGTCGGCTCCGCCCCCCCCCCTCCGTTGGGGGGGAGGAGCTTGTTTTCGCGGGCGTTTTTCCTGGGATCCAATCAGGAACGCTCCTCCTAGCAGAGCCTGCCGCGCTTTTTGCAAGGCAGCTCTCCAGGGGCCAGCGCTGAGCGCGCTTTTTGCAGAGCAGCTCCCCGGGGATCAGAGCTGGGCGCGTTTTGTCGGAGCCCAGGGATCGTTGTTTCCCGGAGCCTGCTCGAGGGCAAAGAGTTGCTGGTCTCATCAGAGGCTGTGCTGGGCCTTCTCTGCCTTCGAGGCTACTGTCTCAGGTGCTTAAGATGCCAGCGACAAGGAGATCCACGGAGTCAGGGGCTTCCACGGAACAGCCCCTCGCAGTGAGTGCCCCCCAGCCCGCCCCAACAGGGCCTCTAGCGGGGGTTTCAGCTCAGTCCCCTCCAGCAGGGCAGGATCTCCACACAGAGCTGTTAAGGGAGATCCTAACAGAGCTCAAGAGAAAGAGGTCCCCTCCCAGATCTAGGCCCGTTAGACCCTACAAGGGCAACTCCAAGGGGGCTGGTAAGGGCAAGCAGCCCCTTTCTAAGAAGCCCTGCAGGGCCTCTGATCTAATTGTCTCTCCGGCTTCGTCTGAGGAGGAGCAGGAGGATTTCATGGACAGCCATGAATCAGAGGAGGAGGACACCTCGTGTCAGGGCAGTAAAGTCAGACAGAGAAGGGCCTCTTCCCCGGCAGAGTCTATGGAGGAAGAGGAGGAGGGGATTTCAGAGGGGGAAATCGTCAGTGAAGGGGAGCCGGCTGACAAGGAATGCTCAGGGGAGACAACCCTGGAGCCCTCTCTGGACCCTGACAGGCATTTCCCCTGCAAGTATCGCGACCTGATTTTTGACCAGCTCGCCAAAAACCTGCATTTCAAGCAGAAAAAAGAGAAGGATGCTTCTTCCTCGTCAGAAGAGGAGGAGGAGGAGGAAGCTCGGGGTTACCTTCCCAGAGCGAGAGGCCGTGACAAGGGGCTTCTGCTGGACAAGGCCTATGAAAAAATTATATCCAGGGAATGGCAAAATCCTAATAGGCCTTCCAAGTTGACAAGGTCTCAGTTGTCCCTATATTCTTTTAACAGAAAAAAGAATGCCTTCTTGTCTACCCCTAAGGTCGACGCCGCTGCAGCATCTCTAGCAAGGAGTTCTGTGTTCCCGACAGAGGGAGACTGCTTCCCCAGGGATCCAACGGACAAGGCAATAGATTGCAACTTGCGGAGAAACTTCGATGAGATATCTGCAGTAATGAAGATGGCCACGGTCTCGTCATATTTCTCCAGGGCTTTGATGATCTGGGTCAAGAGAGTCTCTGAGCCGGGCATCTCAGACAAAATGATCAGGGTTTTGTCCACGCGTATTCAACTGGCATACGCCTTCATGGCAGACGCTTCGACCGACATGCTACGCTGGTCTGCGAAAGCGGCGGCTTCCAATGTAGCGGCTAGACGTCGCCTGTGGTTGAGATCTTGGAGAGGGGATAACACCGCAAAGAACGCGCTGGTGAGCGCCCCTTTTCAGGGTAGGAAGCTGTTCGGCGTCTGCCTGGATAAGGTGCTGAGTGATGCGGCGGACAAATCAAAGAAGCAGACCTTGCAAAGTGTGGGAATTCCCAAGCGGAGTTTTCGTCCCTACAACACATCCTACAACCAGTCAGGGAGCTCCAGACGGCCCTTTTTTCCCCAGAGAGGTAATCAACAACGCTACAAGCCGAGATGGCAGAAACCGCGGGGCAACGATAACAGGGGCAAGCAGCGTCAGGGAGCAGGAAGACCCAAGCAGGACGCCTGACTACTCACAGCCCTGCCCTCTAGATCAGCTCAGCCTAGGGGGCAGACTTCAGCTGTTTGCAGCAAAATGGGCTTCCAGCACAACGGATGTTTGGGTTCTCCAGACGATCCAAAGGGGCTACGTTATAGAGTTAACGCACTCCCCCCCGCGATACTTCTGCTCATCAGCCGTGCCCAGGGATCTGGTCAAGCAACAGGCAATGCGGGCAGAAATCTTCAGGCTCCAGACCATCGGAGCGATAGAGGAGGTCCCTCTTCTCGAACGCGGGCAAGGTCTCTACTCCACCATTTTTCTAGTTCCAAAAAAGCTAGACGAATGGAGGGCCATCTTGGACCTAAAGAGATTGAATCGAGTCCTCAAAATCCAGAAGTTCCGGATGGAAACTCTACAATCTATCAGGACAGCGATCGTTCAGGACGAGTGGCTGACAGCGCTCGACCTGAAGGAGGCCTACCTTCATGTGCCGATCTACCACAATCACCGCCAGTGGCTTCGCTTCTGTTATGCAGGACAGCACTGGCAGTACAGAGCCCTTCCCTTCGGCTTGGCAACCTCCCCGAGGACCTTCACGAAGGTGCTAGTAGCTCTCGTAGCGATTCTGAGGACGGAGGGGATAAAGATCCATCCCTACTTAGACGACATCCTGGTCAGGTCTCCATCCTGCGGTCAGGCACACAAAGACATTCAACACGTCATACAGTGTCTGCAGGACCACGGATTTGTCATCAATCGCAAGAAGAGTCATCTCACTCCAACTCAGACTCTGGAACACCTGGGGGTCATACTGGACACCAGACAGAGCAAGCTGTTCCTATCCGAACAGCGTCGCCTAAAGCTGTTGACCCTCATCCAACAAATCGTGGAGAAGCCCAAATCCAGGCTAAAATCGCTAGCAAGCCTTCTAGGAGCCATGACCTCCTGCCTGGGCATAGTTCAATGGGCGAGACTACATTCCAGACCCCTTCAGCGGTTCCTTCGTCCGTGGCAGGACGAGCTGACTCAAGGCCAGAACCCATCAATCCAGGTGACACCTCTTCTCAAGAGGTCGCTAGCGTGGTGGACTCATCAGGACAGATTCTTACCAGGAATGCCTCTCTCACTTCCGGAAAGCACGATCCTGACTACAGACGCAAGTCTAAGGGGCTGGGGCGCTCACACACAAGGACACTCAGCTCAGGGCAAGTGGCTACAATGGGAGAGGGGCCATCATATCAATTGGCTGGAGTTGAGGGCGATTTATCTGGCCTTGAAGGATCTGTCACCGTTCCTGAGGGGGAAGGACGTATTGATCTACACCGACAACACGGTCGCAAAAGCCTATATAAATCACCAGGGCGGATCGAGGTCCGAGACGCTCCACCAACTAGCCACCAGTATCATGCGGTGGGCGGAGAGCAACCTGAGTTCCATCAGGGCCCTTCATATCAGGGGGATCTCCAATACTCAGGCCGACTGGCTCAGTCGAGTTCAGATCGATCAAGGAGAATGGTCCCTTCATCAGTCATCCTTCAGGGAGATAACAGAACGGTTTGGGCTCCCATCCATAGACCTGTTCGCCTCAGCGGAGAACGCGAAGACAGAGAGGTTCATTTCTCGTCACCCGGACAGCAGAGCAATAGGCTTCGACGCGTTGAATTGTCCTTGGCCCCAGGAGCTCCTGTTTGCGTTTCCACCTCTGTCTCTTATCCAGAGAACACTTGCGAAGGTCCGGAAGGAACGGGCGAGGATGATACTAGTAGCTCCGTTCTGGCCCAGAAGGCCATGGTTCGCAGATCTTCAAGATCTCAGTCAGGACCTTCCACTCAGAATTTCCCCGAGACCGGACATGCTATCCCAGGGACCAGTCATGCACGACAACCCAGAGTCGCTCAGATTGACAGCCTGGAGCTTGAAAGGAGGGTCTTGAGGAGGCTAGGATACTCTTCTAAGGTTTTGGATACCTTACTTCAATCAAGGAAGCCTGCTACGAGGCGAATATATCAGAGCACTTGGGCTACGTTCGTTAAATGGTGTGAGACCAGGTCTCTGGATCCAGAGAAAGCCTCCATTAGCATAGTTTTAGAGTTCTTGCAAGGGGGGCTAGATAGGGGTCTAAGGCCTAGTACCTTACAGAGACAGTTAGCAGCCCTTAATAGCGTGCTGTCTACCCTCAGAGGTAAGGGGATTTCGGGTCACCCTCATGCAAGGCGCTTCCTTAGGGCCGCTAGGCTCCTATCTCCTCCCGTGGTACACAGGTTCCCTTCCTGGAACCTGAACCTTGTCCTGAGAGCTCTCACTAAGATCCCTTTTGAGCCAATTAGGGAGGTTTCAATGTATTACTTGTCCATCAAGGTAGCCTTTTTGGTGGGGATCACTTCTGCCAGGAGAGTTTCAGAACTAGAAGCCCTCTCCATAGAGCCTGCTCTCTGTTCCTTTAAGGACTCGTCAGTGACTCTTAGACTGGATCCGGCCTTCAGCCCTAAAGTGGATTCCAGGTTTCACAGGGAACAAGAGATCTATTTGCCCTCTTTTTGTCCGAACCCCTCTCACCCACTGGAACGTCAGTGGCACGCTCTGGACGTGAGAAGGGCTCTTAAGGTTTACATGGATAGAACAAAGACCTTTAGGCGATCTTCTGCCTTGTTCGTATCTTATAACCCCCAGAGAAAGGGTTTGAAAGCTTCCAAGTCTCTTATAGCTAAATGGATGACCCTAGCTATTTCTGAGGCCTACAAGGCGGAGGGAAAGATTCCCCCTTTGGGTCTTTTTGCTCATTCCCTGCGGGGCGCTGCTACATCGCAGGCCTTCAGGAACGCAGCCTCCTACGCATCTATTTGCAGGGCGGCAACTTGGGCTTCTGTCCATTCCTTTACCTCGCATTATAGAATTCCCCTTCAGGATTCAGCAGATGCAGCCTTTGGGAGACAGGTACTGCAGGCGGTACTCTGAGACGTGCCCTGGCACGTCTGGAGATCACAGATACCTACCTTGACCTCCCTCGTTAAGTTAGTCTGCCCTCCCTTGTTTGGGGTTTAGCGTACTGCTTTGGTACGTCCCTACAGTCCAGACTGGACGGCCAGGAGGATCCCCCGGGAGAAAGGAAAATTGGGTACTTACCTCTGAATTTTCCTTCTGCGGGGGATCCTCCTGGCCGGCCAGTCCCCACCCGGAGTGAGGTCAACTCTGTGGTGGTACAAGGGGGGTACAACTCTTGTTCCCAGCCGTAAATTCAAGATTGGCGGCTTTATTCAGTTGGTGCGGGTGGACCGAGTTAGTTCACTCTTAGAATCAGTTACCTTAGTTATTAGGTTACGAGTAAGGTTAGCGTTTATGGGGTTTTTTAAAATCTCAAGTACAGCTATTACAATCTGGGGAGCAGAGGCTAGATCCCTCCTAGCAGGCTCCTCGAAAGTCGATGTCTGCCTCCTACTGGTTCCCGGCGGGATCTACCCTACAGTCCAGACTGGCCGGCCAGGAGGATCCCCCGCAGAAGGAAAATTCAGAGGTAAGTACCCAATTTTCCTTTTTAAAACCCAGCTATACTACTGGCCCTGACAACGTCCTCTGGCAACAAATTCCATAGGTTAATTATGCATTGAGTGAAAAAGTACTTCTTTTTATTCGTTTTAAAGCTGCTGGCAGCTAGTTTCATGGAGTGTCCTCTAGTTCTAGTACTATTTGAGAGGGTAAATAACCGTTCCCTATCTACTCATTCCATACCATTATTTATTTATTTTTAATTTTTAGAATTTATATCCCATACCCATCCTACCTCAGGCAGCTCGGGCCAGCTAACGTAGTTTAAAAGCATAAATATACAGAAAATATAAAAATCATCATAAATACAGTACAGATTAGTGGAGCTAAAAAATACCCTCACCCCCACCAAAAACCTGGCGGAACAGCCAGGTTTTGCACTGTCAGTGGAAGGAGGGAAGGTCTGGGGACAGACAAACCTCCACCAGGAGGGAGTTCCACAGCCTCGGAGCAGCCACTGAGAACATCCTCCCCATAGTTGCTGCTTGAGATGCTTGGGGGACCTTGAGAAGGGCACTCCTGGCCGACCGCAGGGGCCAATCCAGGACCTGCGGAATGAGGTTACCCCCAGGTAAGTAGGGCCCAAACCATATAGGACTTTATAGGTCAAAACCAACACCTTGAATCGGGCCCGGAAGACTATAGGCAGCCAGTGCAAAGAGCTGAGCACTGGTGTTATGTGCTCTCAGTGCCCCGTAAAGAGACAGGCTCCCGCATTCTGCACCAACTGCAGCCTCCAAACTGTCACCAAGGGTAGCCCCATGTAGAGCGCATTGCAGTAGTCCAATCCTGAGGCGATGAAGGCATGGATGATGGTGGCCAGGTCAGAGTCTGAAATATATGGTCGAATTCGACGTATCCGGTGTAATTGACAAAAGGTGTTCTTTGCCATAGCCATCACCTGGACATCCAGATAAAGCGATGAATGGAGGAGCACCTCCAGACTCCAAACCTGGGGGGCCAGGGCAGGGCAAACCACATCAAAAACTCCCTAGCCCCACCCACCAGCATCACCTCTGCCTTGTTAGTATTCAGCTTCAGATGGCTCGCCCTCATCCAGTCTCCCACAGCTGTCTGATGTCGAGTAAGCACCAAGACTGATGCTGGGTCAGCTGAAAAAGAGAGGTATAGTTGGGTGTCATTTGCCTATTGATGCCACCAAACATCAAACCCTCTCACGACCTCACTCAAAGGCTGCACGTACATGAACAAGAGAGGGGACAGAATCAACCCTTACGGCACTCCACATGTGAGGTCCCGGGAAGACGAAGAATGGTCCCCCAGTACCACTCACTGAGTCCTCCCGGACGGGGAAGAGCAAAACTATTCAAGAACAATCCTGCCCACCCCCGCTCGGTCCCGCAAGCGGGCCACCAGCATCTCATGATCAACCATGTCAAATGCAGCCAACGGAGCTAACAGGATCAACAAAGTCAACCGACCTCGATCCACCTCGCTACAGAGGTTGTCGACCAAGACCGCAAGCACAGTCTCAGTGCCATAACCTGGACGAAAACCAGATTGTGAGGGGTCAAGAAAACTGATGTGATCAAGATGCTCCTGAAGCAGCCGAGCCACCACCCATTCAATAACCTTCCCTAAAAAGGGAAAGTTAGAGACAGGCCCAATAGCTGGCAAGGGAGTCAACGTCAAGCAATGGTTTCTTGAGTAATCGTACCACCGCCTCCTTAAGACACTTTAAGACTCTGCCTTCCCAAAGGGAGGCGTTGACCACCCCAGACAGCAACAGCCCCAGCGTCTCCTGGCTGACCTTAACCAGTCAGGACGGGCAAGGGTCTAATTCATGCGATATGGCTGTAACACCCCAAGGACATCCCCCGGTTCAGCGGACGAAACCGACTGAAACTGATTCCACAAAACTGAACAAGGCGGGGCATCCATAACTTCTGGTTCACCTACCACAGCAAACACAGCATCTAAGTTGTGATGAATGTGAGCACGTGTTTTCAGAGTTTTGCTAGGCTGGGCTAAATAGTGTTCTACACCTGTTACGGGTCAAGCTTAAAGTTATTTGCTCACCTTTATGGAAGGCTTCCTCTACTTACAATATTCTCTCCTTCAGTTATCTCTTGTATGTACATTTAAAAAAGAGAGAAACTGCCAATTTTGGTGGCTGATGCGAATTTTAATGGCAGGCAGCCAAGCCCTCGGTGTGCTCTGCCAGTGCAAGCCTTTTTGCTTCATGAGGATTGCTCCAGTACTTTGACGGTTGAGCTGCCAGGATAGTATTATGGAAATAAACAGTATGGGCACATGAGCTCTCAATCAAAATGATTTTTATTGTGACAATATGCTTAGCAATGATATCCAAGAAGGGAGTTCAGGAAAGCTCTACACCAAATGTAAAAGTAAGTAGCACTTAAAATTTTTTAAAAAAAATTGGGACCAATTGTTAGCCACACTTCAAAAAAGAAAAATTCTGCATAGGCCAGTTGCAGTGATACGATCTGCTAGGAATAAATGTCTGGGTGGTTCTTTCAGTGGCATCTCTGTCTTGTATGCCATCTGATTCTTCCATGGATTTTACTTTGAAATCTACTGCTACAATGATTTTGTTAACCAAGAACTATTGAAATAGTTTATATCCTAATTTCACTGTGTCTGCCAATCATTGAATGGTTGGCAGTTCTTTTTTTCTTTTGTCTTTTTAAAAAAGTTTATAGAACTGACAAAGCCTATGTCCTGTCAAAATATAATTATGATAGCCTGTTTGTTATTAGAAGGATTTATGATGTAAATATATATTAGAACTTTTATCAAGAAAAAACATCCATGATGACTGTAATTGTCACAATGTTGTTACGTTTTAGATCTCGAGTTATTATATAGAATAGGCTTTAAAACTTGGCATGCAGTGCTCCTAGAAATTTGGTGCACCATGCTAAATAGCTTCTTTTGTCCTTGGTGCTTTCAGCCTTTCATGCTAGTGACTGGATGATGATGATTGAGTAATTCTCAATGATTTAACTAGTCCATGTGCAGTTGTTAGAACTCTAGGTGATGAGTCAACAACCAACATCCTGCTGCATTCCATTGAATTGATGAGTTTCCAGATTGCAATTCTCATCTTGATAATAGCAGAAGTTAGCTTTCTGCCAGTTCCTTGGTTCAGAATGCAAATATTACAAAATAATCTATTTGTATAGCACCCCATCCTGCCAAATGATGCCCAGAGTGCTTTACAACGTAAAAACATGATAAAACAGTATAAAGCCCATTTAGAATTTAAAAATAACTTTTTAAAAAAGTGTAAAAGGGGAAGGTAAAGAGTGGGGGGAAGAACACACAAAGGGAAACCAGCAGTGGATTCTAAAAGCACCTGGAAAATAAATAAGTCTTCAGGTGCTTTTTAAAGGTGAGGAGGGGAGAAGTAAGGCAGAAATCTGGAGGGAGTGATTTCACACCTGCGGCGGCGAGGCCCGCGAGGGAAGACGTGGCAGCAGGGAGGAGCCGGATAGCAGAAGAAGAGCCGGTGCCAATGGGGATGTGCCGCGGCTTCCCTCACGCATGTCAAGGCAGGATGCGAATGCAGCCTGAGGGGCCCACCACAGAAAAGGCACAACACCCACTGACTTAAGGTGCAATGACGGGATCCCCAAATGGCAGGTGGTGCCCGAGCACAGATAACTATCAGTGTGACTATAAGGCCCTGTTGTTAAGCTAAATAATATTATTTAGTTTTAAATAACCCTTCTTGAAAATCTGGTCGAGAACAGGCTTCTCAACAAGAGAGTTTCTTATCTTGGGATTTTTGCAAGATCCTCAAGACCCTCAAAATAGCAAAAAATAGGCCTGGGCACGTGTGGCTGCTTTGCACCATGCACAGGCCACTTTGGGGGCATTTTGTTTAGATTCTCAAGCTTCTTGCAAGAATCTCGCGAGATCTGGGGCCGCAAGATTTTGATTAGAATTTATTTCATTCTTGTTTCAGCCCTAAGAAGCTTTATAAATCTTTACACTGAAACTCCTTTCACTCTTAGTCACTGTGCCTGCGTGACACCTCCCATGAGGCAAACGGGGATATTTTTAATGAAGAAAATGTTTTTAAAGAATCACAGTGGAAGAAGAAGCTTCTATTCAGGGCCCTGTTTATTATATTTAAAAAACCTCATAGTATAACCAGGAAGCCAAAATTCTGCAAGAAGAAAAAACTCAAGCATGGCAAGCAGAATAAATTATGCAAATTAAATTATTTGTGTAATGTAAATTTTCAAATGCCATTGAGTTTCCCAGCATGCCATTTCATCACTTTTGGACCCCATCTCTTTAAACAAAAACCCTCCATAAAATACCACCTGGTCTTCTAAGCAGATGGCTGCTTTCTCCAGAGCAGGGTTTTGAATAAGCTGTTTCACTTCAACAGCTGTAGCAAGCCCCATCCCCAAACAATATATATATCAGCCCTATGACCCCAAAATAGAGATTACTGGCATCCCATTGGCTAGCTCTCAGCGCTCCCCACTCAGGCTATAATGCTTTGGTTTGGGAGGCAGTTTCTTTGGCCAAGTATCAAATTCTACAAATGTTACTGTGAAACTTGTAGAAAAAAATGAATGGGGTTCTGGTTAAATTTTAGGTCTACCGAGTATAAATGTAGATTTCAGTTTATACCCTTTAATACCCGTTTCCCCCAGCCCCCTGATAGCATTGGTCCCTACTGTGAATGTTGTAACTTGAGTTCAAAGAAAAGCATATAAAGAGCAGGTATCAAATTGCTTTGGTGAGCATAGGCTACTTTAAGGTCAAATGATACATCGACTCTGTTGCCAAATCCTGTCGCTTCTCCCTCCATAACATTGCTAAGATTTGCCCTTTTCTCTCTGTCTCCTCTGCCAAAACCCTTGTTCATGTCCTGGTCATCTCTCACCTTGATTACTGTAACCTCCTTCTCACTGGCCTTCCCCGGTCTCACCTTTCTCCCCTCATCTCTGTCCAAAACTCTGCTGCCAGGGTCATCTNTTTTCTCTCTGTCTCCTCTGCCAAAACCCTTGTTCATGTCCTGGTCATCTCTCACCTTGATTACTGTAACCTCCTTCTCACTGGCCTCCCCCGCTCTCACCTTTCTCCCCTTATCTCAGTCCAAAACTCTGCTGCTAGGGTCATCCAACTCGCCTGTTGCTTGCAGCCCCTCCTCTCTTCACTGGCTCCCCATTCCTGAATGAATCCTGCACAAGCTCCTAGTCTTCACCTATAAAGCTCTTCACAACCTTGCTCCCCCCTACCTCTCTGTGCTAATTTCCCTCCATACTCCAGTCCGTGAACTCCGCTCCTCCTCTGTCCCCTTCCCACGCCTCCCCTGCTCCCCTAACCACCTTCATCCCTTCTCCCTAGCTGTTCCCCATGCCTGGAACTCCCTCCCTGCCCACATCTGCCTCGCCCCCTCCCTTCGTACCTTCAAATCCCTCCTCAAGACCCACCTCTTCCACTCTGCCCTTCCTGACTCTTCGCTCCCCTCACCTAACTCCTGCTGATCCCTCCATCCAGTACAATCTGTTACCTGAGGTCTGTGTACTCATATCCTCACCACACGGACCAGCCAGCCATGACTCTCAATGTAACCAAGCCAAGCGTGTGCACCTGGGACCTCGCATCTTCGTGAATGTTACACCCCCTGTCTCTCCCTCTGTTCCTCTTCCTTCGTCTCCCCTGTAGACAGCATTTTTCAGTTGACAAACTGATTGCATTGTTACATCAAAATTCACTTCCCTTATTCAGTAGATAGAGCCTAGTGGAATTTATTAGTTGCCAATGTTAAAGTTCGTAACATAGGAATCTATAGCAGTACTGCCCATAAACCTCTGTGTAGTCCCATTAAAGCCATTGGACTGTGCATATTGTCAAAGTTAGAAGTGTGCTCAAACTCCTTCCTGAATTCAGGGCATTATGTAAAATTCTAGAAAGTTAAGTAGATTAAATTTGACTTGTGTTTTTGGAGAGAGACAACCAGCTCTAGGGCATTTGATTGCCTGTATTCCAGTGTAAAGAATACTAAAAGTCTAGTTTATTAGCAATGTATATGTCTATAGTAGTTTTAACTGTATTAATAACAGCGTTCTTTTGTTTTCAAGCATTCTTTTGTTTTCAAGCATTGGCTTTGTATATTTTGCAGGTTCAGCAAGAAGAGGTTACTGAAACGGATATATTAGTTAAAGACCTGAGAGTACTTCGACATTCAAATTATACAGTTTCTCTGAAGGAAAGCATGCTGTATTCCATCCCCAGGGACAATGACATCCTAGTCACCTTTCCCAGTCTCCCAAGAAAAGGTACGCAGCAACGTTTCGCTCTTGTGTATTGCTTTTCATTGATAGTGTAAGGTGGTTGATATTCGAAATTTGTGTGTGTGTTGGTTTTCCACCCACATTGCTGTCTATGTGCTGTCAGGAAGGCGACTCTATTCTCTTCCATTCCACCAAGCACAGGAACTGTAGTGGAAGTGCCTTTATGGTCCATTTCAAAACTGGAAATGGTTTGAGCAGTTAAGCTTTATTTTGTGTTAGCAATGTAATCAGAAGTCTGTTTGGTTAACCAAAACTTTCTAGAAAACAGTAGGAGATTTTAGAAGTCTTGCTTTTAACTTTTCACAGATGGCAGTTCATATTAACAGCTATACCTATCCTTTATTGCTGCTTTTACTCCCTTAAAGTTTTTTGCTGAGGCCAGACTAAAATGACTTTCATATTTTTTTTTTTTTTTGCTACACTGCTTCATTTCTTTTCAACTGATGAAATACATGTGGGCTATATGTACAATTGAGGCATTTTTTTACACTCTCCCTCCCCCCCCCCCCCCCTATGTTTAATTTATCAAGGAGGGCAAAAAGCACCTTGTCATCAATTTAACTGGCTCTTTCTCCCTCAGCTCCCTGCTTGGCACTCCTTAGCTTGGGTTTGTCCTGCTTCAGGTGACTCAGAACACACCCAAGCTAAGGAGTGCCAAGCAGGGAGCTTTGTAGAAAGAAAATTTACCGGTAAGTGCCCCAATTTTCTTTTCTTCTTAGTAGACGTTGAAAGTCCTCTGCAAACAACCAGCCAGTACCTCCCTAGGCAGGTAGAAACTATAGTAGATGAAGAGGCCTTGCCTAGCAAGTTACCAGAGACTCCTCTTGTCACAGAGGCTTCGTCTTCTTACAAGGTATGTTTTGCCATAGTTGTATTTTAAAGATGGAAACTAGGAAAATTGTACACACAATCTATTTATTATTATAAATATGAATAATATTAATACTAATTATTATTTTATTAAATATGTATATAGTGCAAGCAATGTACCTGGCACTTTACAACTGTTGAAAATAGACAGGGTTCCTGCTCCGGTGGGGTTTACAGTCTAAGAAAGACAAGGGAGGAGAGATGAGGGATGGTGGCAACAGAAGGCGAGACAAGGATACATTCATAATGGCGTGAGGTTGCAGGTACACGTGCTTAGCTTAGTTACATAGTTACTTCAGGGAAGGAAGGGGGACTAAGGCTGCCTGACGAAAGAGGTAGTTTTCAGGAGGGATTTGAAGGTTGGGAGGGAGAAGAATGAATGTATTTGGGGAGGGAGTTCCAGGCATGGGTGGCAGCAAGGGAGAATGGCTGAATACGTTTTGAGGAGCAACGAAACCATGAGCAAGTGAGGGTAGTGGTAGAGGAGGAGCGTAGCTTTTAGATGGGAGCGTAGCGATGCCCCCCGCAGGGTAAGGCCCTGATTAGCCTTGTAGGTAAAGAGGAGAAGCTTGTGCTGAATGCGTTCAGGTGGAGAGAGTCCGTGGAGAGAGGGGAGGAAGGGCTGCTGTGATCAAAGTGGTGGGCAAGGTGAATGATCTTGGCAGCAGAGTTTTAAATGGACGAAATGGGGGCAAGGGGAGAGCAGGGAAGGCCAGCGAGAAGGAAGTTGCAGTAATCCAGGTGAGAGATAACCAGAGCGTGGACTAGGGTTTTAGCAGTGGAAACAGTGAGGCAAGGACAGATCTTAGCAATGTTGCGCAAGGAGAAACAACAGGTTCTATTTGAGGTTTAAGGGAGAGGGAGGAGGAGTCAGAGATGAAGCCCAGCCAGGCTACGTGCCCGAGGGATGAGCTGAAGGGTGACCCTGTCGATGGAAATTGAGAAGAAAGAGGGAGAGGAAGGCTTCGGTGGGAAGACCAGGAGTTCAGTTTTGGCCATATGAAGTTTGAGTTGACGGCGAGACAGCCAGGCGGAGATGGCTGGATATATACACATTTAACTGAAGACGCTGAAAATAAAATCCGAATTAAATTTAACTTTAAAAGTGTTTTGAAGTCTTTTGAAAATGTCATGACATTTTTCCTCATTTGACTTGTACACCTTTACAAATGTGTGCAGCCCATGTTATCCTCAACGGGCAGATATGGTCACGGTGGCTTGGCCTTACGTCTTTGGTCCCTTTTCTCTTAATCTTCTCTTGCACTTGTTGACTGTGTTATACTCCACTGATGGTCTGCTTTAGTGTTGCCATGACAGTTATTGCTGGGTCTTACTGCTTGCTAAAGCACCAGGCCTTCAGTGTCTCAGTGGGAGCAGGAATAAATGTGTAGTCAGTTGTAGTGTTTGCAGCAGTTACAGGCTCCTCTCCTGCCATGGTGGGAGGGGAAGAAGAGGGAATAAATCACTGAACTTGTATATCCAGAAAACTAGATATTACAAGGTACCATGGAGCTAGAGTAGTTCTGTAACATCTCATCCCAAATGTCTTTGCCTCTCTGGTTCCTTGGGTGACCATGGACTGAGAATAACCACACCAGTCTATCTAGACATAACCGGCTATGTGTCAGCAAAAGGCCTGTTTTGGCATTATCCATGTTCTCCATGTCTCAAACACGGCTTTCCTGTAGCAGGACATGTGTTTTCGTAAACAGACATCACAGGAGATGAGTGTTTAAAAACCAAAACACATGTCTAGCGTTGCATCTAGAATAGAATGAGACACCTAGAATAATAGGCTGGCCCTGTTGCAAAGAAATTGTACTCTAAATAGACAAAACAGACACAGGGTAGGGGAAAGGGAGAGAGAACGCAAACTGAGTGAGCGCTGCTAGGGCTGTAAAAGATTGTTGTTTTCGTATTTGTCTATCTATTTATGTATTTATTTAGTTAATGCTCCTATTGTCAGATTATGGGTTTTGCTAGGGGCAGGTATGCTCCATTAAGAAAGGGAAGAGATAAGTGAAGCCAGGAAAGGGGGGGAGGTTTTTTTTGAAGGGATGTGGGCTGGAACACGTCCCTTCAAACGGGCAATCAGTAGATAGTGTTCAGACCTGAAACTGGAAAAAGTACTCTGATGTCATTGGTGTGGTGTGGTCTGTGCATCTGCTCCAGCTGGCTGCCAGTTTTTTCTTTAGATGGTGGCTGGCTCTTCTGTCAAGTGTCTTATTCCCTGGCTCCTATGACTTACTCGGGGAGAGGGGGCATTGTGTTGTATGTATGGCTCCTAGTGACTCTCCAAGGTGGGCAGTCATCTGGTACAGTTGAGGCCCCCATAAATCCTCCCTCCCCCCGCCCCCCTTGTGCTGCAGGCTTGTCTTCCTTTCATCTGGAGGCACCCCCTGAACTCCTGGATAGAGAGAGAGACAAAGCTAAAGCCACAGAAGCATGTTGTTGATTGTGTGGCCAGATGTCACAGCCACATGTAGTTCTGAGGTGCTCAAGGAGTGTGCTCGGGATGGGGGAAGGTAAGGGTGGTGGTGGTAGAAATCCAGCTCATGGATTTGTGCCATGAATCTATCCCTTATCCTTGAGTTCGTACCCTCATATTGACTCCCTTCCCCTGGACTCACTCCTTTTGTGTGTGATAGTAAGGGACAGATCCAGGTATTGTCCATGGGTATTATCCAGATCCAGGTATTGTCCATGGGCCAAATAGAAAAACAGCTGCAAGCTTGGGTCACACCAGTTCCCCACCTGTGGATTGTGCTCTTCACTTGGGCCTGTTCCCTCATTAGCCATATCGGTAACATTTTCTGAAATATACAAGCCTCCTGATCTCCCTGGCATCTTGTTGCAGTGACTTGCAGAGTTTAATTGCTTGCCGTGTACAATATTCTGCATCATTCAGGATTTTACATTTATTTTCTCATTCCTCTGTTTTTTCAGGAGAGCATCAGAATTAATATTGCCTCGTTGAAAGACAATGGGGATATTCAGGAAGGACAGGTTTGTTGCTCGTCTTTTGCTTACTCAGCAGATTGACAGGCTTCGCATCAAATGCTTATAGCGTGTGGCTGCCACTGACTTCGGTGAGAGGTCAATGCGTGCATTTGACTCCATACATCTCTTCAGATTTTCCTAATTTATTTGTGTCATTAATTTATCCTACATGGGATTTCTCGCCTCAGTTTGCTTACTGCCTTTAAACTTGAATATATGTCCTTGCTGGTGGTAATATTGGAATACTGTCCTATTGTTTTGTTAGGTTGTCCTCAATGTCACCTATATTAATGGCCAGGTCTATGTCAGTGACTTTCCTCTGAAGAGCGGCGTGACACGGATAAAATGTCAAACTTTTATATGTAAGTACTGGCCAGTTCTTCTCTTGGTATATCTGTCTCCATACCATCCATAGATGTGTTATAGAGAAAAATACTATGATTTATTGCAGTAATGCTTTCCAAATGTCTTTCCTGTTTAAAAACAACTCATGCCCACAATTAGTATGTACTTAAAAACAGTTGGAAGCAAAATTGAATTTACTCATTTGTCCCATAGTCCTGTCTTCACATTTAAATGCTTTCCCTTGAAATAAAGACTAAGTGGAATCCTGGCTTAACTGAAGTCAGTGGTGAAGCTCCATTAGCTTCAGTACATCCAGGATATTGTCCCTTTAAATTTATTTGTGAAAGGGGAGAATTTTGCAGAGCACATGGCAGTGTAAATGCCATGGCGGAACTTCCACCTAATAAGGTCTGTCGTCCTCTTTTGACTTACCCAAACTCAAAAGAGCTTCAGTTAGAGAAATATGAACTGGAATGACATGGATACCCCAGATATCCTTGCAAAAGCATACCACTGTGCTCTGTTTTGTGGTCTTGAGGATTAATACCACATTTCTCACAAACTTGGTGTTACAGACGAAGTGCTGCAATCCTGATATTTTATACTGCACTGTAATGGGGGAAAGAGTTACCTTGCCTGCTAGATCAATGCTCTGTTTTGTGCAGGGCTTGGTAATCAAAAATATTTGGATTGTGGAATATGTACGTTCTATTGCATAATTACGGAGTCTGAAATTATGGCATTAATTGACTGAAGATCATTTTACATGCAGGAAAATATTTTGATGCCCTAGTCATGGTCCTTCTTAGGGCTGGTTTCTGAGATAATCTATCCAGTGGCGTAGCTACCGTGGCGCGGGGGCGGGGGGGAAGGGCAGTTCTTTGCTGCTCTTATTGCATCTGCAAAGTCATGTCCAGCAGAGCTTTTCCGGGTGGTGAAAGGCTTGGTCAGTCCTGCCTGCCTCTGCCTGGACCTGGAGCAATCCAGTGACCGCTGTGACCGGCTTATCAAGTACTTTGTAGATAAGATCGCTCGCCTCCACCATGATTTAGGATCATCTTGGGGCTACGGATGCCCCGTCCTGTCCTGTTTTGTGGGATTGGTTTCAGATGGTGTCGCTTGCTGATGTGGAGTCCTTGTTGAGATCTGTTCGTGCCACTACTTGTGAGCAAGATCCATGCCCGTCTTGGCTGGTGAAAGCTAGTCAGGAGACGTTATGGCCGTTGCTGGCTGGGGTGGTTAGTGCCTCCCTTCGGGAGGGCAGGGTGCCTGACTGCCTAAAAGAGGCTGTGGTTAGACCCCTGCTCAAGAAACCATCTCTTGATGCTGATGCTCCTGCCAGTTATCGGCCGGTCTCTAACCTTCCCTTTTTAGGGAAGGTTATTGAACGGGCTGTGGCACGGCAGCTCCAGGAACATCTGGACCGCACCGGTTTCCTTGATCCCTCCCAGTCTGGGTTTCGGCCTGGGTATGGTACGGAGACGGCATTGGTGGCCTTGGTTGACGATCTCCGTCTGGCGTTGGACCAGGGTCGTCAGACCTTACTGGTCCTGCTAGACCTTTCGGCTGCATTCGACACAGTCGATCACGAGGTGTTGGTGACTCGCCTGTGGGACTGTGCCGGAATTGGCGGGACGGTCTTGGACTGCTTTCGCTCATTCCTGGCCGGGAGAACTCACGGGGTGGTCTTGGGGAGAGTACGTCTTCCTCCTGGGAACTCGTGTGGAGTCCCGCAGGGTGCCATTCTGTCCCCCCTCTTGTTTAACATCTATATGCAGCCGTTAGGGGAGATCGTGAGGGGGTTTCAGGGAATGCAGTCTCCCTATTTTCCAAGTGCCTGTCAGCTGTGGGGGCTTGGATGAGGTTGAGCCATCTGCAATTGAATCCTGACAAGACGGAGATGGTGATGGTGGGCAAGGGCTTGGGGGGGGCTGGGGGTGGTTGAATCTCCTCTTGTTGGGGGGCTTTGCCCCCCCCCTGGTGTCTCAAGTGCAGAGTCTGGGTGTACTCCTCGATTCGCGGCTCAGCTTGGAATCTCAGATTGTGGCCGTGGCGGGGAGTGAGGTTCCCCGGGCGAGGTGGGTGGCCACCGATGTTGGATCTTTTTCGGTGGTCGCCCCTGTGCTGTGGAATTCGCTCCCGGAGGAGGCTCAGCCGGCTCCCACTCTCCTGCTGTTTCGGCGTATATGTAAGACCTGGCTGTTCTGTCAGGCTTTTGGCGAGGGGAGGGGTGGGGATGGCGATGGGGGCTTTTCCCCACATACTATATTTTAAATTGTTTTAAAATTTTTATATTATTTTAATGAGTGTTGTTCGCCGCCCCGGGCTGCCCTGTGGGCAGGAGGGGCGGGATATAAATTTTAAATAAATATATAAAATAAATTTGCACCTGGGCCCTGCCAGGGAGGGGGAGGGGGAGAGAGGCCATAGGCAGCGCCAGCCCGCCCCCTCACCTGCAGTGGTTGTGGCGGCAGCGGGAGGGGTGAGGGAGGTGGGAGGGCAGCTCCTCCATGCTGCGTCTCCCTCACCCCTCCTGCTGCCGCCACCCGCTGGCAGGTGAGAATGCAGCCTAAGTTCTTCTGCTGCCTCCTCTCCCTGGCTCCAGTTCCTATCCCTCACCCGCCTCAGCCTCCCAGTAGCGCTGCAGCAGCAGCAGCAGCAGCAGCAGCAACAGCAGCAGCAGCAACAGCAAGACACAGATCAGGGACATAAAGCTGTTTGTTTACAAACCGCTTCTGCCCATGTGCTGACCAGAAAGTTGCTACCTTGTAAAGAAGGTTCTTCAAGATGGTTCCTAACATTCTCACAACTGGTTTGTGCACGCTCACCCTATTCAAATAATAGACCACATGATGGTCTCGAGCGCCTCTAGTATAAAAAGCACTGACTCTCCCCCTCAGAATGACAGTTCCTTCCAACCCTTTCTAGAAATATAAGAAAAAAATTCCATGCGGGGCTGGAAGGGTGGGTATTTGTGAGAATGTTCGGAGCCATCTCAAAGAACCTTCTTACAAGGTAGCAACCTTCTGTTCTTCTTCGAGTGGCTCCTCACATGCTATTTTTACATGGCTGCGCCGGGTAGGGGAGGTCTGTGGGCGTGCCAGTGCATGGACAGGGCATGCACACGGCTGCATATGCATCCCCACTCACCCACACTCACGGAGTAACTGCCATTTCCCCCAGTTGCTCAGTGCGTCGGGACGAATGGGGGGGGGGGGGAGGGTGAGTGGGGATGCGTGTTAGGCGGGTGTGCATGCACCCACACACACCATGGGTGCGTGCACCATACTGTTCACACGGGGCTCCCCCACCCATGAACACACAGAAATGTGTGTTCATGGGAGGGAGAGGCCCATGTAAAAAGGGCGACATTCTCACAACTGTCTTAATTATACTATCTTCGGTAGGGATTTAGGATGTAAAGCAATATATATTCTGTCTTGGAAAATAAATCTGCAAATATGGTTCTGAGACTATTATGGCTGCAATTTCACTAACTTTTCTTAATGAAGTGATTGCTAACAGGAATACTGTCTTTAAATCCACACCCCATAACCAGTTTATTTGCACACACACACACACCCACTATAATCAATTCACGCTGCCCCAGGAGCACAAATTAAATGGTTATGGGTGGGGGCAAAGAAGCAACAGGCCCTGGAGGCCAGGCTGGCTAAGCTCACCCCCTCCTCCAGTAAGGCAGTGGACACAGTCAGTCTCTCTGTGCCTGCCTCACTGCCCGCCCGACTGCCCCTGCAGTGGAACCACTCCTGGGGAGTGCTGGTAAACGCTCGGCTGGGGAGGTGGGAAGCATTGGGAGGCCATGCTTGTCTATGGCCACAGTTATAACTCCTAGCCGCTGGATTTTGTATATTTAGAAGCTGCCAGCAGGCCCTGCCCCATCCCTTAAGCTCCACCCACTTTTGGTTTTCGGACCACGCGCATGCTTTGCACGCACGCACGCACGCACATGAGGGGCCCATAACTGAGGCTTGAGCCTGGGCCCTTCTCAACCTTGCTATGCCCCTGAATCTATCCTTTTAAGATCAGATCTATAGTACGCAAGGATACGGATGTTTTTTTAAATCATCTTTTGCAAACCTAAAGCATGATAAATTAGTAACTAAATATTTTCTCTTGGGGAGCTGGAGCATTAAAACACTGCTCTTTGTCTTTTGTAGCAAAACCCCCCCCTGCCCACCCACTACTACCCTTTTTATCACTAGTATAGATTTTAAAGCATAATTTACTTCAGAAGCAAATGCCTCATGGAAAATGCAGGACATAATTGTATTGACTTAGGCTCTTTTTAAACGGACCGCGGTGGGGTGTGTGTGTACACAGATGTACACCAATCTCCATCCACCTCCACGCACGGAGCAACTGCTGTTTTGGCGAATTGCTTTATGCAGAGGAGATGGGTGGGTCACGGGAGCACGCCCACGCCCACCTACCCACTACAGCATTCACACAGGAGGTGCTCGCAAAGCAGACCTGTGTGGGCATGCATGAGTGCGTCTCATGTAAAAAGGGACTTGTATAGCACCTAGTTCTGTGAAGTACTGAGAACTCTTCACTGCTAATGGAATCTCTTTTGTTTTCTGCTAGTTTCCCAAGCCAAAAATCTATCATGTGTCTTATAATTGCATTTGGTACCAGAACTACTGTGATACTAGCTTCACACTCTCTCTAGGTTAAAATTGTATGTTTAGAAGTGTAGCCTAAACAGGCAAAGCAACCAGAAATGTCATAATTCTACCGTTTGGCTCTGCATCCTTGGTAAATGTCTCCTAATCTCTGAATAGAAATCTCTCTCATGAGTGAGTGTGTTTAGACTGCTCAGAACATGGCTAGGTGATTACGTTGGACACACTACAGTCAAGATCACAACATTTCTACCAAGGGTACAGCCGCGTTATGTGCTTACCTTGCCTTGGGCAGCCTTACCCCACTCTGGGCAGCCCTACCACGCGATGCAGTGCATCATGTGCCTTGCAGCTGCCAGATGTTCACCCCGCTGTGGGGCAGGCTGCTACATGCTACAGCCTCAGAAAAAGGCCAGGGATGCAGCATGTAGCAGCCTTATTGAAACTGGGGTAAGGCTGCCCAAGGCGCAGTAGCGTACTGCCGCTCGGACCCTGTCTGCTCTGCTGTGTGGTGAGGATCGCTGCGGGGCTTTGAGCAGCAGATACTAGCTCCAGTTCCACATGGCCGTGTCACAGTAGGGGAAGGGATAGTGGGTGGGCCGGGTGCCCACTAGTGTGGCCAGCACCCTGTCTGACTGCCCCGGGAGGTGGGGCACAACCGTCTGTCCTGCTCCCTGTGATTACCCCAAAGTGTGGTGGCAGGAATTACTCGCCATGGGGCATGTGGGGATCGAGCCCACCACAGCTCATGTGGAGGCATCCTAGCAGTAAAAGAAACAATGGCAGAAATGACTGGGAATCAGTTCTGCAGTGGTAGGTTTCACAACTGAGATAATGGTGTCTTTTCTAGGTTCATATCATTCTTTGTCAGTGTTTTAAATTTTAAAATTTGAGTTAAGCTACATGTGATTTACTGGGTTTTACTGTGATTTACATGTGATTTACTGTGTGACAACTGTCCAATGCGTCACTCACTGACAGTGGAAAGTGGAAGCTCCGAGAACCTGCTGGACCAAAGACGTTTGGGAATCGCCACTGTTCGCATCATGGTCCATGAGTGGCCATTAACATCCAGTTCCAATTTACAGTTGATTGTCATTCAGGAGGAGGTGACAGAAATTGATGGAAAGCAGGTAAAGCTCTTTATTTTAACGATCCAATTTGCCCCTTTTAAATCCAGAATAGTTATTTAAACAAACTTGAATTCAAACATGTTCTGTTTTATTAATCTGAATATAGGTGTAAAATTTGTCCTTCTAGCTCCAAACTAGTCATGTTACTTTATATCTACTTTCCATTGGGGATGTGGGCTGTGAACACAAGTACTATTTCCCTTTTGTATTAAAAAGCTTTTAAAATGTAGGTATTGTAATGGTAATATGGTTATGGAGGCCAGTTTCTTTTTCTCTGTATTTGTTTCAGTAGCATTAGCACAATATCAGAGATTTTTCTGTGGCAACGCTGAGTTTTCCTCTGCGTGTGCGTGTGCACGCGCTAGGGGTGGGACACCAGGGCAATTACCGGCTACTGGATTTACCGGTTTTCAAAAAAACAGATTCCCGGATTAAATCCGGTATACCGGTACCGGATTTATTCCATTGATTTCAATGGGGAACTGTCCCCATTGAAATCAGTGGAATAAAAAAAAAAATCCTCCCCCTCCCAGGCTGTGCGGGTGGAAGGGGGGGCACCCTGCCCAGCCTGGATTTTTGTTTAAAAATATTTTCTCTAAGTCCCTGCTAGTGCAGACTCCGGGCCGCTGCCGCCGACCCGTAGCCTGCACCAGCAGGGACTAGGGTAATCCCTGGGGTGGGGGGTGGTTTTACACCCCCCCACCCCACCCCAGGGATCACCCTACCTCCCCACCCAGGGATCGCCTACCTTGCGCTCCGGGCGGCGGCGGCCCGGCTCTGGTGGCTTCAGTGCTGACTGTGGCTGCCGGCTTCAGCGCTACTGGGCCTTCCGGTGAAACCCGGAAGTTCACCAGAAGGCCTAGTAGCGCTGAAGCTGGCAGCCACAGCCAGTGCTGAAGCCGCTGGAGTCGGACCGCTGCCGCCGCCGCCCAGAACGCAAGGTAGGCGATTCCTGGGTGGGGAGATAGGGTGATCCCTGGGGTGGGGTGTGTGTTAAACCACCCCCCACCCCAGGGATCACCCTAGTAGCACAGTACTGGTACTCCGGTACTAACCAACCTACCTGCTGGTGTGGGCTCTGGTTCGCCGGCGGCGGCCTGGAGCCGACACTAGCAGGGACTTAGGGGGGGGGGAAATTGTTTATTTAAAGGCTAGCCAGGGTGGGTGGGGGGTGTCCCCCCTTCCACCCGTGCAGCCTGGACCGGGGAGGGAAAGTGGTGGTGGTGGGGGGTTGTTTGTTTTTTTACATTGCGGCCATTCATTTGAATGGCCGCAAAGTAAAAAAACCGGTACGGGGGAATCCGGAATTTTAGCCGGATTACCGGGTTAATTCGATACTGCCGGTACACCGAAATACCGGCAGTATCGGATACCGGTAGATGTGGTAGTCCCACCCCTAAATTGTGTGTACACACATGCTTTCAGCAAGATGTGTTTATGTTTGTAGAAATCTTAATGGCAGAATTCGTTAATGATCTCTCTCTCTTGCTGTCAGTGGTCTGCTGTTTTAAAAGGAAAGGTAGTGAAACTGTTTTTACCTTTTGCAGGTTCAGCAAGAGGAGGTTACTGAAATAGACATATTAGTTAGGGACCTGAGAGTGCTTCGACATTCAAATTATACAGTTTCTCTGAAGGAAAGCATGCTGTACTCCATCCCAAGGGACAGTGACGTCTTATTCACTCTCCCCAATCTCTCAGGAAAAGGTACACAGTAGTGTTTAGCTCTTACATATTGCTTTTGATTCATAGTGTCAATTGAAGTTGCTGTAATTCAGGGGGATGGGTTCCCCCTCTCCCTCCATTTCTGCAATGCTGTCAGGAAGGTACCTCGAACTCACTCTCTTTTTCCAAGCGCAAGAACTGTGGAGGAAACCAACAACTTTGTGATCCATTTCAAAACTGAGAATAGTTTGAGGAATTATACTTTACTTTGTGTTGGCAATGCAACCAGAAGTCAGTTTTCTTCTTTAAATTCTCTTGATGTTTTCCAGAGAATTTTGATGTCTTGTATTTTCATGTGCTGTGACTTCCATTGCTAGTTTCCAGTGGCAGCACCAACATTTTGTGTCTGATTTAGCCTGCAGTGGTATTGTTTGTGACATCTACGCAGCTCTTCCACAGAATACGTGCCACTGACACCATCTGTTCACAGGCAAAATCATGGTCCTGTTGCTGGTGTCCATGGGTGGTAATTTGTGGCATCTGAAAGTATCCTTATTTTTATCTTTTCAGAGATGGTAGTTGTTATGTACAGCTAGATTAACTCAGTAATTCTACTTTTGTGCCTTTTTAACACATTTAGCCAAAATCCAGTGTAGCTTAGTGGATAAGATGTTCGCTATAAACCTAAGAGACATGGGTTCAAATCCTGTCTTAGCCATGAACTAACTGAGTGGCCTTAGGTAAGTTGGTGTCTCTCACCCTTGGTTCCCCATCTGTAAAATGGGAATAATAATGACCTACCTAGTAGCAGTATTAAATGATAAACAAAAATATCAAACTAAAATATCAGCTTTAATTTTTTGTAACCTCGTTCTCAACTTGAGTAGAATTGGACCATTTGTGTGAAATGAGGCATCCTTTTTCTTTGATCACAGTCTATTTTCATTTCCTTCAGTATCTTCAGAGGTGGTCAGTGAATCAAGGGGAACAAAAAGCATCTAACTAACCCTCAAGCTAATGTGGTGTTTCTTTTTAGCAGATGTCGAAAGCCCACTACAAACCACCAGCCAGTATCTACTCAGGCAGGTAGAAACCACAGTCGATGAAGAGGCCTTGCCTGGCAAGCTGCCAGAGACTCCTCTTGGAACAGAGGCCCCATCATCTTATAAGGTATATTTTTGTAATATTTACCTTGCATATTAAGGACAGAAATCAGGGAAGTTGTATTTTAGGAGGTGGACACAGATGTTGCAGGGAGTGGTGATACTAGGTGAAAATGCTTGTGGCAGGAGAAGGCTGTTTTGAAAACTGAATAAACTGCATGCTTTAATATCAATGATACTGCTACTGGTTTAGGAAAAAAAGAGACTTGTGGCACCTTTAAAGACTAACAAGAAAATGTCTTTATTTTGACATCGGCTTTCGTCGGCAAGAGCTGATTTTCTCCCCTTCAGCAGCAAGCCAATACTAGTAGTAATTATCGGGACAGAGATTTATGATGCCCTAAGGACCAGCCAATAATGAGGCTCTGTTGTGCTAGTTGCTGGACAAACAAATAGGTTGAACGAGAATCAAAATAATTCTCGCGATAAATTGTGCAAGATCAAGGCTCAGGATCTTGCTGGGATATCAAACACCTGATTAAAGTTCTTGAGAGATTGAGGCTCCCCCCCAAAAAACATCTGTTTGATATGTGGGGGGGTGGGAGCTCACTGACCTGCCTTTGCTGACCCCAGGGGTCCCAGCTCTCCTGGCTAACATAGGCCCTTGCAAAGCCCTCAGTTTTAGACTGAAATTGACCAGGCAGCTGCTTGCAGGATTGCAGGGGGCACTCTGGCTAGAGCTGAGTAGCCCTTTGGAAAGCCAGCTTCCCTAAGGCCTGCCCTATGGAGTGGAGGATCCCCCTGCCAGGACAGCCCCCTTGGGAAATGCTCCCCAAAGCCCTGCACAGGGGGCAGAGAGAGCAGGGAATGGATCCCCCGGTGTGGGGCTCTACATTGCAAGCTGCCCAGACTGGCTTTGGGGGGACTCTTCCTGAGGTGCTGCCCTGGCAGGGAGAGTTGAGCACCCCCCCTGCCAGGGCAGCACCTCGGGAAAAGCCCCCCAAACCATTTTGTAAAGGGGGAGTGAGGACTGTCTCTAGATACTCGCAGAGAAAGGTGAGAATCCAGGAAGTTTCTTGGTTTGTTCTCATTTCCAAGTATGAGCCAAGAACCTTGACTCTTGCCCAGAAAAGTGAGAATCCAAGAATCCAATTTCAGCCCTACAAAACACTGACCTTGCTCCAAAGAGCTTGCAAGCAAATAGACAAGACAGACACAGGTGAGGGGAGTGGAAAGGATGCACAAGCAGAGCGAACAATGTTGTGGCTGCAAGGCCAGGTGGGTTCTGTATTTAAAAACAAATTCACTTAATGGGGGTGGGGGTTTGGTTGGGGACAAGCTAGGCAAAAAAAGACAAAAGAATTAAGAAAGGAAAAACAATTAATGGAATGTGATTGGAACAAAAGCAATCGCAGCGTACAGAGTAGTAGAGAATCTTCAGCCTGAAAATGGGAAAGCATTCTTTCTCTGCTACACCTGTTCCAGCTGTCTCCCTGTTTCTGCTGGAGTGTGACTGGCTATTCCCTTCAGTGTATTGTTCCCAAGTCCTCATAATCAGCTGTATGCATTTTAGTGTCCATAAGAATAGTCACCCTGCATAATTCTGGGTCCGGGGGAGGATGGGGAACCCTGCTGGAGCCCATCCTTCTCTCCACGCCTATATAACAGTCTCTGTTGCTCTATTCCTACCAAATGAGAGTGCTCTGGGTTGGCTCTACGTGGTGTTACCCACAGAGAAATCAACCCTGTGGTATTTATTGTGGCAGAGCAGTCTGAACCAATATTCAGCTGCTCCATGTTACGCTGCCACTCTATGGATTCTACCCACCAGAGGAGTCCTCTGGTGGCAGCATGAACACAGCATAAGGCCTTGGCATCCCATGTTGAGATTCCCTGTTGGTCAGGCAGAAGCAGGGAATCACTGTTGCTGACAGACGTTAGTGGAAATGAAGGGAAACCCATCAGCAGAGGAACAAGGAAATCTTTGGTTGTGGCTCTGTGTTTTCTGTTGGCCAGGTGGGGGAGCAGGGAACACAGCGCACACCTAGTCCCTTCATTTATTTTTTATTTTATTTATTTTGATTTCTATTTTGCCCTTTCCAGAAGGCTTAATGAAATTGATCAGGCTTCCTTGGGTCAATTTCACGCTAATTCACTCCAGCCCAGGGTGACATTAAGAACATAAGAAGTGCCATCCTGGGTCAGACCAATGGTCCATCTAGCCCAGCATCATGTCTCTGACAGTGGCCAATCACGGTGGCTTCGGAGAAGCACCCAACAGGTCACAATGGGGAATCCATTCCCTGTTTTCCCCCAGCTCCTGTCATGTTCCCTGATCCTGTCTGGCTAATAGCTGCTAATCGATCTATCTTCCAGAAACTTGTCCAAACCTCTTTTAAACTCCGCTATAGTATTGGCCCCTACCACAGCCTCTGGCAGTAGATTCCACAACCCAATTATACACAGAATGAAAAAATATTTTCTTTTATTTGTTTTGAACTTGCCACCCATGAGTTTCATGGAGTGTCCCCTAGTTCTAGTACTAGCTGAGAGGGTAAATAACTGCTCCTTGTTTATTAGTTCCACCCCACTCATGAATTTATAGACTTCTATCATATCTCCTCCTCTCAGTCGTCTCTTCTCCAAGCTGAAGAGCCCCAACCTACCAAGCCTCTCCTCATACGGGAGCCCTTCCATGCCCTAGATCATTTTTGTTACCCTTCTGTGTACCTTTTCTAGTTCAGCTATTATTTATTTATTTTATTTTTAGAATGTTGCTACCCTGCCCCTCCTGCGACAGGCAGCTCGGGGCGGCTTACAATTTGCAAAACATTAAAACAACAAATTCAAAAACAACTAAAAGGAGGACAAAAAGAAAAATTCCTACCCAACAACCCACCCCCTCACCCATCTCCCTCGCCAAATACCTGGCGGAACAGCCAGGTCTTACAACTTCTCTGATAAGAGGGGAGATCCGGGGCCAACCGGGTCTCCCCCAGAAGGGAGTTCCACAGCCGTGGTGCGGCCACCGAGAATGCCTTCCCCTGCGTGGCCCCCCGGAAGACTCGGGGGACCTCGAGCAGGGTGCCCCCCAATGACCGCAGGGGTCGGTCCAGCACCCGGGGAGTGAGGCTGTCCCGAAGATAGGTAGGGCCTAGGCCGTTTAGAGTTTTATAGGCCAAAACCAACACCTTGAATCGGGCCCAGAAAACCACTGGCAGCCAGTGCAGAGAGCGGAGCACTGGTGTAATATGCTCCCGGCAGCCCAGTCCTACCAGAAGATGGGCTGCCGCATTCTGCATCAGCTGCAGTTTCTGAGCCGTTACCATGGGTAGCCTCACGTGGAGCGTGTTACAATAGTCCAATCCGGAGGTGATGAAAGCATGGATGATGGTGGCCAGGTCAGAGCCTGAGACAAACGGCCAAAGCCGTCGCACCAGATGTAATTGGCAAAAGGTACTCCTCACCACAGCCTCCACTTGGGCATCCAGGTGCGTGTCGAGGAGCACCCCCAGACTCCGTACCTGGGGTACCAATGGAGGGGAGACCCCGCTGATAACAGGGGCTACCATCTCCATTGCCTTATCCACCAACATCACCTCCGTCTTGTCGGGATTCAACCTCAGTTGGTTAGTCCTCATCCAGTCTCCCACAGCCGTCAGACACTGAGTAAGCACCGAGACTGCAGGGCCTGGGTCTGTTGAAAAAGAGAGATACAGTTGGGTGTCATCAGCATATTGATGACACCACACGCTGAACCTCCTGATCACATCCCCGAGTGGCTGCATGTACACGTTGAACAGGAGAGGGGACGAAACCAAACCCTGCGGGACTCCACATGAGAGGTCTCAGTATGATGAAAAAGACTCCCCAAGAACCACTCGTTGCGTTCTACCAGTCAGGAAAGGGCGGAACCATTCAAGAACAGTCCTGCCCACCCCTACACAGTCCCGCAGTCACATCACCAACATCCCATGATCAACTGTATCAAATGCAGCCGAAAGATCTAATAGAACTAACAGGGCCAAACGACCCTGGTCCATTTCCCAGCACAGATCATCCACCAAAGCCACAAGCGCAGTCTCGGTGCCATACCCTGGACGAAATCCTGACTGAAAGGGGTCCAGATAACCGACGCGATCAAGATGTCCCTGCAGCTGCTGAGCCACTACCTGTTCAATAACCTTCCCTAAAAAGGTCACCATGGGTAACCTAAAGAGGGAAGGTTAGAGACAGGCCGATAGCTGGCAAAGGAGTCAACGTCAAGCGATGGTTTCTTGAGCAGAGGCTGAACCACTGTCTCTTTGAGACAGCCCAGCACTCTGCCCTCCTGAAGAGAGGCATTGAGCACCCCAGCCAGCAACGGCCCCATTGTCTCCCGGCAAGATTTAATCAGACAGGACGGGCAAGGATCTAATTCACAAGATGTGGCCCTAACA